>VZTB01008832.1:0-15032 GCA_013397245.1 Thryothorus ludovicianus
GTGGTAGTGACTGTTTGGATTTTTTCACAAGACAAGTCATGGAAAAAAGTCCACAGAGGGTATACTTAAAATAAACAGGACTCACCGGCTGCAAAAGATGGGAAACCTGCAAAAGCCAAACCTGGGTTCAACACCACACTGGGTTACTAGCTCAGCTAGGTGGCATGTCAGAAAAGCACAGGCAGGTTTAGATGAACATAACACTGCCCAGCACTATCTGTGACAGGTACATGTTAAAAAGGCCTTAACAAGGAAAGGTGGGACAGAGGACGTCAAAGGGTTGTGGTAGGAACACTGAGTCAAGAGGATGCTTTTAGCATTCTAAGCAGACAAGAATTTCTCTTCTTTGAAAGAAAGCAAAGTTCTAGTACTAGAAGTCAGCAGAAAAGGAGATGCACTAGACAAAATAACACCACTATGAGGGCTCAGAAGAGCAGTTTGCCTGTGTAGGCAGTAAGGAAATAACAGAACTCAAAAATCATGCAATTAAAAAAAAACATCAATTCCATAACAACTTTTTACTCTTCACTTTCCTCAGTGTGTTTTTCTTTAAAACACAACAGTCCTGTATTCAAAATCAGAGGAAGCACACTGAACATAAAATATATTCTTTGAATTATATATAGAACAATCTCATGTCAAAACTGGATGGCACCTGGCAGGATAAGCCATGTACAGATTTCTTGTTCAGACTAGCAAGCATCTTGATGAAATTATTTCTCTTGATTTTTGAGCTGCTTCACAAATAACAGCTGTTGAAAATGTCAACTACTGGGTGGGGCAGGTAATGTAAACTTGAATGTGAGCTTTGGGGAGGAGGGGAGGGCACCATGAATATGCCAGCCCAGACTTTCTCTTATAATAATACCATCTTCCAGGCACTCTGCAGACTAAAGTGCACCAGGCTGCCATTAATCCCACTTATCACCATGACAGCTCAGTAATTACACTCCTGCTATAGCTAGGTACTGTAAGGTACTGTAGTCCTAATAAAACATCGAGCACTGTGCTGAATGCATGCTGGTGAGGTGTTCTATTAAACTTGGGGGGTTGATCATCAAGTGACACTAGCATTGACCTGTTGTTCTATATGACAATAAATTATCCTTTGACCACACCATCATAGATATTACAGAGTGCATTTACTGCACAAAGGAGCAAAGGTATTGCATTCTGGCAAATCAGGCAAAAAGAATAAATAAAGTAGCAGTCACACACCAGAAAGTTATTACATAAATTGCTACAAGTGATTGATACTTAAAAAAAAATTACAGGCAAAATACCCTGCTTAAGGGAATACACCAACAATTACCATGAGCTTCAGTTCCACATGCATATAACCCAATGGAGAAATATAAAGTATGACACTTCCTTTCTTTTTCTTCAACTGTCCTCCCACCCTGAGAAAGCCCACCTTTCATTTTACAAGGTTATTTTATTACTATGATTTCGGTTCAAAATATTGTAAACAAATTAGAAATTTAGATTAAATGTTTCTAATTCACCCATTAGCTCCTAGTAAATTAAATGAAGATGTGCATGCTCACTACTAAAAAAACCCTAAACAAACAACATTCTTGACTACATATGGACCTATGCCAATTTGAGAAAATATATCTCAGCATTTCTTAGTAAAAATATAGGGAAAAAATTCTACCAACTATAAGAAAACATCCTATAGTATGATTTTTTCTCCCATTGTTCATGGAACAGCATCTCCTTTAGAAACATAGGCTGTTTATAATCTTAAAAGACACCACATTCACTTCACATGCATATTAATTTCCATATAAAAGGCAACACCAGTCTTTGCACTACAGAAGAGAAAACGAAGCCATAACCAAGACTAATTTTCAATTAATAGCATTTGTTCTACAGTTGTTGAAATATTACCCTATATTTTATTTTAAAGTTAAAATACCTGACCAACAGTCCCATTTCCAGGTATAGGCCAGCTCTTAACACACTTTTGCTTCTAAAGAAAGAAGGGCAATTAAGTTGTATCATTACCTAAAAATGCAGTAAACAATTGTCTATATAACTGGCAATAACATCACCTGAAGTGCAATCACATGGATGCTGAAAGGCCAGAAGTGAAACAGATAATCTGGAGTAATATTCCTCAACAAACTGTAGCTGATAACATATCAAATCTTCATGTATCACAAAACAGGCCAAATAACCTTTATTATGGTTACTGTTGGCAGAGGTTTAGAAGCAAATTGAATCCTAATTCATTTATGCAGGCTTCTGCAGGACATAAACAGTCATTCTGAACAAAGGCTTCCAGCTCTACTACTTGTAGAAATTTCTAAAACTTTATCCACTACTCAGAAAAATAGCCCAGATGAAGTTCTGTATGTACATTGTAAGGCGTTGGCAAATTAACTTTAAGAGAATGGTAGAGCTAATTGCACCCAGTAAATAAGAGGTTGGTATGAACAGGAGACCCAACTTTGATCCAACCAAGGCTCTTCTTGGTTCCAAGTCTCTTGCACCACTAAACACTGAGCTGGGGACTGTAAGCACAGAAATAAGAAAGCTGCATATCAGGAAGAAATGAATCTATTATTTCCAAATAAATCTAAATTCCAATTTGACTGCCCTCTGCTTTTGATGGCAGAAGTGATGAGTATTACATAGATTTTTCTCTTGAGGTTCAATCCTTCAATTACTTATGGCTAATCCTGTCTCCCCATTTGGTCTTGCTTCTTGATGTACTGAGAGGGTCAAGGACAAACCTAAACAGCGATTTGGACGTATATAGGCCCATTTAAAAAAGGTAAGGGACACCAGGATAAAGATCCACTACTTAAATGGTAAGCCATTGGTGAAAATCTACCACTGGTAGCTCAAAAATTAAAAAAGCTACCATTATTTTCCTAATTAAAAACAAACAAACAAAAAAACCACACACCAAAAACTAACATGCACAGAGGAAAATCCCACATCCTTTTGTCTTTGTGTTCATTGCATTTCACAATGGATAGAATAGGAGAAAAGCATTATAAAGTAACCAGGAGATATTTTGCCAGGTTTAAATACCAAAAGACCGTAACAGTTGATACATGGGTTTGATGAGCACCAAAGACAAATAATACTTGCAGGAATATCAAGAATAGTCAAGAAACAGAAAAAGGAATTCTCACATGCCTAGCCAAGAACTCTGTTGTGTAAGCACAATGCAGCAACGACAACAAAATCTTAAAATAGAATGAACTAGGAAAACAATTTTAGACTACAGAAAAAACCAAATCTAATTGCCAAGAAATACCTGTGAACATAAAGGGCATCAGTAACTGTACAAAACACAGCAATACAGACAAGTAGATATCCTGGTCCTGGATATGTAACACTGGTTGAAAGGCAGCAGTCTTTTAGGTTATATTGCAAAATTACATGGGAAAAGTTCTATTTGTGAGAAATGCCCAGCTTATTAGCAATGGCACAGGAGCCATAAGAAATAAAACATTCAGTATCATGTAAACTGGTAATACTAGTTCATATCTAAAGAAAGAAGGAAAGACTCCCACATTGTTGCTGTTGCATCTTCAGTCACCTGAAGTTCTGTAAGCCATCTACAGATCCATAAAAAAACAGCACTACTTCTCTGTCAGTAAGTTCATATGGTCAGAGGAAGTATATTTTAAATAGAGGCACTCTACAGGATTAGAGACAGACATGGTGTTGCTGCTGGCAGTTACAGGACATGTAAGGGAGGTGCTTTTTATCAAAAAGAAAAAATGATCACAGTTGAAAGTTAGTCTTCAGACACAAAATCCTCCTACCTTAGTGCAGAATAATGGTACTTACAGACAAGGTTATTTTTGGGCACTTAAGTGGTGGTGAATCATATGGACATAGGCTCCAAATCATTCTATTCATCAATGTCTCATCTTTCTCTTTTCTTCTTTGGCTCCCTACACAGCCGTAATTCTTTTCTCATCTACTTCTGAATCCCCTTTGAGTGCAGAAACTCTCCTCTTTGCTTCTGCTTGGCTGTCTTCCTGTTTTCTGTAGTCTTTCTTCCCCATTCATCTGAAAGTTTTCCACTTCTCTGTCCTGTAACTTTTTATCATCTTTCCTCATAACTTCATTTTAATGGACAATGTTGATAACATAAAACAGGAGCCACTCTCTGCCATCAGGTATCTATGAGTGATGTAAGAAAGTGTGCACCAGTCACTTTACAGTCCATCTTCTGAGTTGTTGTCAACTACCATCCAGCCCTTCAGAAACCTCTATTTCTGCACTAAAACTGTCATTGTCTAATGCCATGTCTTCTGCATACTTTGGACAGTGCTACCTTGGTCTGTGATCAGACACACAAAGGGGGCCTAGCAGAGGAAAAGCAGGTTGGTGGGATTTCCTCTTAACCCCTTGCTGAACAGTGGGAACACAGCTGGGCTCTGTCTGCACTGCACTGTGGGGAGCAGCCTGCTCTAGGTCAGTTCATGGGGAGTTATATTCTCCTTAAATTCCTCCTGTCATTTTACTAGGACACAGAATTTTTCACCTATTATTTTACAATATAACCTAAAAGATTGCTGCCTTTCACCCACTTCATTTATATAACTTGTGTATCATTACTTTAATCATATTTCTCCAATTTATAATGTTGCTGAATAAAGCTGTTAAATAAATTAGAGGGACTAAAAATAAAAAACACAGTTCTGCTTACAGAATATTGTGGCACAAAGCATATATATCAGCTGATGTAAAATCAGAAAAACTGTATCATCTTTTTGACATTAGAAATAAAAATATTTTTATATTGATAGTGAAAATAATTTCAACCATCCATTACAGCAAAGTTAATTCTAAGCATGGTTCCCTTTTCCTTGTTTCATAGTAAGCACTATGAAATTGCTGTGTTTTCAAGAGTATTAATCAACAGTGTAAATTCATTAAATTGTCACAGAAAAACTATGTCTACTTAAAGGACTTAAAGGTTTTACTGTTGTCAACAAAATATTTTTTATTTAAATCCTAAAGGTTTTAGAGTTAAAAAAAATAAATACTTAAAAGTCAATCTGCAGCTTCTCTGTTAATACTGATTAAATTTCACACTACATATTCATTTGTATTTTCTCAACATCATAGAAACACAATATAGTTTCCTGCTTACGATAATAAACTTGGTAGTACCCATACTATTCCAGTAGTGCAAAAGACACACAGGAAACCCTCTTGTTGATAGAACACTGATAGTACCTATTTAAGCCTTGCACTGTGCTCTTCAAGCCCTTGAAAGCAGCACTTTACCTGCCAAACCAGCCACTTGTGGCCCAGCCACACCTCGCCTTACGGAGCTTTTTAAATGGGTATATTTATGTTCACCACAACAGTGATCTCTTTCACATAAGATACAGCTGTTACAGGATGTTCAATATCCTTTTAATCCTCTATAGACCTTAGACAGAAAGGTTGACAGAACTGACAGTTTTTATTATGGCTTGTCCTGTACACAATAATCTTCTTTTGCTTGGACTATTCTCCCAGAAATGTTACAGATTTTTTGACTTAAAGTATCAAGTATCGTTTGTAGGGTTTTTAGGAGATTAGAAATTAGTTTTATGTGGCATGATTTTTGTCCTGTGTAAATTATCTTTCCAAAATATGAAACATCTATTTTCTGTTGATCTGAATGTCAACAAAACTCCTCTGGGTTCACTTCCGGAAAGATACACTTTGCAAGTTTAGTCAAAGATATTTTTTCTCTCAAAATGCCTTCATCATCTATGCACATCTTACAAATACCATTCTGTTCAATATATCATTAGTATCAGGAGCAGAAATCTACCATTTATTTGCACTGAAAACATTGTTTATATATGTTATTCTTAAATTTAATCAATCTATGATACAATATAACCTAACTAAAATGCATCAATTGAAAATTTAAGAAAATGTTCTCAGTTAAAAACTAGAAATCCAGAATAAATGGATTTCCTCACTACAGCACCATAATTTGCCTTGCAATTTAGGCATGCCAAAAATTCTACCACAATTACCAGAAGAGTGATTTAAACAAAAAAATTTGGTGGGGAATTAGTCTTGGGAAAGGCAGTAACAGTCTAATAAGCTAAAGCTTCCCTTCTTAGGATCTGAGCACCAAAAAACTCGACAGCTCTCTCTTTACCATCACCCTGCAATTATCCACAGATCTATCTGAATGCTGATCTAGAACCCTGCCACTCACAAGGAAGGCTGGACTTCTCTCTGCACACAATGCATTCCCACCATTTCTCAACTCAGGATGCTAATATTAGCAAGGGGTAGGGATGTGGGAGAAAGGGAGAAAAGAGGGCAAAAGACCAGGAGAGTTTTAGCTTTGCTGTTGGTGTCACCTGAACATTTCACCCTACACTGGGCATAATCTGGAGGCAGGCAAAAGCACAAATTAAATAATTGAATTTCAGATTAAAAATAAAAACTTCAAAGCTTCTAATTGCTCTTGTTTTCAGACTTGCAGAAATAAAAAAGAATTATCAGTTTTGGTTGCTACTAGAGTTTGGAACTCCAAAGAAAAATGGGAGGTCAGTCACCTTTCCACTGCAAACCTGATAAAGATGCTTTTTCCAAAGGAGGAGAAAAGTAATTGACCCCAGCTGACCACCTTTTCCCAAGTTTTAAAACTTGGAAAGAAAGGTAGAATTTCCTTAGTAAATAAAGCTCAGTCCTTCCACAAAGGGAACACTCCAGTTCATTATCAGACTGCTTAACTGTGCTCCATTTTAACATATGTAGTCTCCAGTGGGACCCAGTCAGACCATTCAATTGCTTATAATGAAAACGCTTAAGCAATTTCTTAAGACAGCCTCATGTAAGTCTTCCAGAAGTGAGTTCCCAGCACTCCAGTGTCCTCACTTTTCCTCACCTTAAAATTGCTGCAGCTACAGATTTGAGAACCACCATGTGCCACTATTCTGTCTTTTCTCTCTTTCGGAAACTGAAGATTCAGCAGAGGATTCTAAGATTTAATATTTTGTCTAGAAATTGCATGTGTACAAGGACTGTCTTTCATCCTCTCTTTCAAATGAAGAGGTTTGTCCAGGATACCTTAATAAGCGATACCGTAACTTGTTAATACGCTCAGTCATCGAGACTCAGAAAAAAGGAAATCTGCCTGCTATTTCAGTTCTGATTTTCTGCATTGCAAATAATTGATACATTTTTTAGTCATAAGAAAATAATGTTATCCTGTTTATAATATATAAGCATCTTTTAAAAAAGGTGGCATTTTCTTGCATGCTTTGATGTTTAAGATAATTATTTGGCTTTGCTTTTCTACCTTAAATCTACTCAAAAAGTAAAGATTCAAAACCAGCACCCCCCTCAGCAAATCAAAAGAGCTTTATGACACAATTAAAGAAATCACAGAGGGAAACTAGAGAGGTGAGCACAGAGTAAAGAAAAACCCTGAACAAATTACACTAAGAATTAGTGTTGCATTCTTCATATCTCGAGTTTAAAGATATAAGTAACATTTTAATAGTAGATAGTTGAAAATGCAGTCTTAATCGTTTGCAAGAGGGAAATACAGTAACTCATTAAGGCTAAATGATTGGTCTTGTATGTGCTATACCCACCTACACTGAGAAAATTTTTTTAGCATTCATGCATTCACAGCATGATAACATAAATAAATGATATAGGTGAAAGTCACTGTCCAGACTTCACATTATGTGAAAGCAATATTTCATTTAATTTTCTTTTTAGCTAGGCGTCTCTCCTAGCTAAAACAAAACAAAACAAAGCAATAAAAAACCTCACCAAACAAAACAGAAAGAAAAAGAATATGGAAAGAGCCTTTCTGTAGATCACCAAACAAATTTAACACCTGACCCCCTTGGTAGCAAGGCTGCCTCACAGAAGCACCCCACTGTATACTTGTACCTTTTCACAGTTTCATTCTTCCAGTGTAGAAATCTCCTACATGCAAACTACTTAGTTGGAGAGAGCTGTTCAAGCTCTACAGTTTCACCAGGCTACATGGATAGAAGGCTGGGCTACATGACCCAATAGATTTATGCTGTCTCTGCAACTTCTCCTAGTATGCCAAATAATGGCCTTTTAAAATGGCAAATTTATGTCTGCTTATCTATCTATAGTTGAGGTTTCCCACAGAGATAAGCAGACTCTAAAAATTTAAGAGTTCGTATCTGTCTCAAGTTATGTAGGACTACAGGAATGACATGAGCATTCATTTTCCTTATAAGTTAAATCCTTATTTTAAGCACTTTAACAGGCACTCCAAAATTAGGATAAATAAAAAGGACTGTAGTTAAAATAACGGTACCCAAAGGATCAAAAATATTAAATATATACAAGGATTTCCCAAGTATAATCACATGAAAATATTCCAAAAAGAGTTTGATTTCTGACCACTACAGCATGGCCTTTTAGGTCAAGGTATATTGGCAAAGAAAACTCCATCTACTAGTGAAACATAGAAAAGACTCTGAACTCTCAATGTCAAGAAGCTCTCAATGACAACTAGAGAATAATCAATGTTTTCAAAAATAGGACAAATATTTGTTGCTAAAAAGAAGACACAAAAAATCATACATTTTAGGTTTCACCTTTACAAGCTAAACAGGGAGAATTTTCATATCCTTTTAAGAAGATTATATAAAAGAAAGTATTTGTTACGTTTCCTCCCATACTGAAGTTAATGGCATAAGAATAAATATATTTTCTGTGATGGCTCAGTAGCTAAGTGCTGTCCAGAAAACATTAAAAGAAATGTGGTATTTTTCTTCAGAGGAACCAAGTTTTAAAAAATTTTAGGATGCATTAAAAAAATTAATCTGTTGGTTCACGATAGTTTGATAGATCACTTGTTCTTAAATTTGTGGCACTGTTCTTCTTTGTACATGCTCAAATTGTTAGACCTANTACAAAAAAATATTAAAATTTATATATAAAAAAATACTACACAAAGATCTGCATTTCTCAGACTAGTCACACAGACATTTCAGAAAGCCTAGGAATCAGTACAAAATGCTTCTTCTCTTCCACCCTCCATTAGTACCTCCTCTACACAAAATCACAGAGTACACATTAGCAACACCCCAACTGTTCTTGCATCCCAGACTTAGATGCTCTGATTTTAGCATTGCTCTAACCCAGAAGCATTAGGGTTTAATGAATACATCTGATAACTTCCAGAGTTTCATACCTCAGGATTTACAGGATACTATGATGCAGCCTATGATATCAACACAACCATGGGTTATTTACCAGCGTCTCTCTTCCTTAACAGTGAGGGCTACCAATTGTTTTCTTTACTCCAGGTAAATGCCCAAGTCTGCTGGCTGCAAACTCAGACAGCTCTTATTAAATTTCTCAGCAGTAAGAATCCTGAAGCTCTGTACTCATTCTCACAAATTAAGGCAACAAGAAAACCTCCCTGACAGCTACCGCAGTCAGTCTGCTCCATTCCTGCATCCCTGGCTCCAGGATGTCAGGGGGAAAGCCTACCTATTGTTCCCCATGTCCTTGGCCAGGATCTGATCACAGCAGAATATATTCCAATTTCAGGTTACTGTAGACCAGTAAGAGTTTTGATTGCGAACGATGCTGCTGCTTAATCAGATTCCTTTCTGTCAGGAATTGTCTGGTTAGCAATTTTAAAAGCAGTTAGCTCACTGTCATGAAAGTGTTTTGATATTGGCTTTCCATTTTTAAGCAGGAGAAGGAAAGATACTTTATGTTAGAATCCCACTCCAACCCCATTTCAGGTATATTCAGGGGCTGTATTTTCTACGATGGGCTGGATGGCGTTAAACATTGTTCAGTCAAGAAAGGCTCACAAAGACACTAGAACTACTTAGGTTTTGTCTTCAGTCTCTGACTGAAGTTAATCAGTTCAACAAAGAATATCAATATAAATTCAAACTAACACTTGGGTGTTCGTTGTGCTGTCGATATGTGTTCAAGCATGTAACTCGAAGCAATGGAACAGACAACAAATGCAACTAAAGGGTGTTTAGTAACTTCTAATTTTCAATGTAATTTGTTTTTCTTTTGCAAGTCTAGAATAGCAGAAAGATAGAATTATCCACTCTTTAATTTCCCATTTCACTAAGATGCGAAATGCACTACTAGTCACCTTATGACTGGAAACAATTTCTTGGAAGTAGCCTGTTTCCAACACTGAAGCAATTTTTTGCATAACCAAATGGGATATTTTTTCAATCATAAGAAGTCGTTCTTTTTGGAAATGAAGACAGGAGTGAAGAACAGTAAAAGCCCTACCTTTTCTTCATCCCTTCACTTCCATATCCATGACCAGTCTCTTCAGCTCCTTCAAAGAGAGACAGCAGTTTGACAGTTATCACTCAAAGAGAAAAATAAAAAATAAAAAAAAAACAATTCCCAAAATGCAAAAAACAATTCAAATCAGAGCAATTAAGAGCAGAGTTCCTAACAGTATTTTGGAAGATTTCTNGATCTTTCCTAAAATATACTTGAATATGTTTACTAGCACTATGCAAGATGATGTACTAGCAAAAACAGTTAACACTGAACCACAAATGTCAAAACAGACTAAGAACATTATGTGATACATTATTCTTTTTTTATTGTGTTTGTTCACTTGCTAATTTGCACGATTCAGTAATTCATAAAACTCTCCCTATCATTAGTGCAAATTAATTTTCTAGCACATCGTTAGAAATACACATCAAATTTATACTATACATTGCATGTTTGTTGCCTTCGAGAAGATGAAAAAATATTACATGGTCAAATGAAATTCTTGTGTGATTATTTTGAACCTGAAAATAGCTCTACACAACCACCTGGTATATTTCTCAACATCAGCCTGGCGGAAATATATCACTCACTAGCATTTTTTTGCTTAGCATGAAAATATAAAGCTATTTTTTTCTGAATAGCTCCTGATAACACTGCTATACACATATTTTAAACTGAAGTAATTTCTTCACTGGATGAATCCTATTACTGCCACACCAGTAACATTATACCTTTCCTAATCCTTCTTTAACACACACTTTTCCCATAGTATAAGCCTAAGTCGTTGTGTAGAAATAAATCTCAAACAGATGTATGATCCATGAAAAAATTTAAACATCATATTTTGGGTTTAGATTCAGTCAAAAAGTCATTCAGCTATAGTTCACAGAATTGCTTTGCATGCACCATCATTTTTAGAGGAAGAAAGGTTCCTCTTAATGCATCTACCTCATTACTACAGTCTGTGTATTATTTGCACAACACACACTACAAATAATATTATGAACGTTCTAAGTTCTATGTTCTAAAAGAACAAGTAAACCAGACTTATTTTTAGACATTGTGATTTAGATTTTGTGTTACCTTCCTATTAAGACAAAAAAATTAACAAGTTCCAGCATTTTCAATATTCTTACAATATATGCAACGTAAGGTGTGGGACTCAACCCAACTCAACCAGAAGAGTTGAAATTAGTTTAGTCATTGTCAGTCATGAATTATGTGTGACAAATGCCCTCAAGTATTCCATCTTTTTACAGAGTCAGTTCATAATGGTTCTTGCTAGTATCTATTAAATATTTTATGAATTTATCATTAATATAAAGTATGACATTGCTACCTTATTCTTGGAGAAATAAGAGATTCAATTACTGATACACCGTACCCAGGGTGGGGAAATATAAGTGGGAAAAATGTTGATTAAGATAAAGAAAACAAAAACCCAACAATAGTAAGCATTAACTGAACACAAACACCATGCTGGGACAAGTTTGTCATGCCAAACCTATTCCAAGAGGCCAAGTGTTTCAGAATGCTGCAGACACCAATTCTGGGACCAGTACTTACAGCACAGAAATCTACAGTTCTGCTGCAGATGGACCAATATTAATTTGCTAATTTTTCAGAATGCCACATTCTCCTTTTAAACAAAACCAGGTATTTGAGTCATATTCCAAAATGCAAATGTTTAAATTTGCACCATGTTTTATGAACATGCACGCTGTATTGTACTAAATCATTATATTGGTACATCTTGGGTTATGTGACAAACTTACTTCTAAATACTGTTTTAACACAATTGGTCTGAATTTTTCTGCCCAGCTACAAACTCTTGTTTTTTTAAGAAAGACCAGCATTTTTTTGAAGGCTCAGAACTTAGTCTTACATCATAACCTAAAAATAGGTGACACAACTTCTGCCTCACTAACCAAGAGACAAAAGTGAAGACACCTAAAGCAAGTATCATGAATCGATGAGCCACTTTTCAAAAATATTATTTTGTAAACTATGACTTCTTACTAACATAAAACGTAGCTGCATTGTGACTCCTGTGATTAGTGTTCATCTGGAAAATGTTCTTACAGTTTTGAATGCAGAAATCTAGTTCCTTAAAATATAACGATCTTTGATGTGTTTTAAGACATCTCAGCAGCCCTAAGAATATAACTGACTTTCTGTGTGTTGCCCAACCCTCAGCGTTGTTCAGATCTGCCATCCTTGCGGAAGTGGAAAGCAAAGTGGTAGGTGAAAGCAAAGCTATAACCCTTCACTTTGCATCTGCAAGTAATAAAGCTAGGTCAGTGCCCAAAATCACATGTGAAAGAATTAGCTCTGTCCATTTCCTATTCTACCACTTAATTTAGGCTCAGTAAAATATTGAGACATCTTCTGTTTGCCCACAGAGACTGTGAAGTGTCCATTCATGGAGGTATTCAAAACCTGGCTGGAGACAGCTCAGTGCAACCTGTTCTAGTCAACACTGTTCTGAGTAAGAGGATTGGACTAGACAACCTCCCTATGTCCCTTCCAATCTCAGTAAGTGACTCTGATAGTACAAGAGATAACTAAACCATCTGCTTGAAGGTCGTTTTTCCCTGCCTGCCCTCTCAGGGTCCCCAGAGCTATGCTAACCCCCATCAACACAGAACTCAGCCAAGGCAAATTCGCTCCTGTACAAGCAACTGCTTATCTGCCCACATTTACCCAGGTAGTCACCCTCAACAAAGCACCTGAACACCTCTCACTTTTGCTTTGCCCTCCTCTCCCCATCCAAGATATAAGGCAATGAAATATTATTTCAGTTTTGACAACAAAGGACTAAGGTACAGAATACTTTGGCAGTTTTCAGCAACCTGCAGCACAGAAACCACCTGCATCCCAGCCTCCAAGGCAATACCAGAATCACCAAGTTATCCCTCATTCCTGGGTGCTCCACTGGACCATCAAGTTCGATGATATTGTCTTTCTTAAGTTAACAAGAGTTTTCTGAAAGATTTTATTTAAAAGCTACAGTGATCAAGAGAATAACTCCCAATATGTTGCTCCATGCAAACAAAACCATGATTCCCAGAAAGTAAATGAGAAGTCTTTCTTAAACTTCAGTGTACCACAAGGCGAAGCTATAGCAACATTTTTGCTACTTTTACTTGCATTTGTTCTGAAGGGTGAAGGCAATTCAGGAGCTACCTGGAATTTAGGCTGTCACTGAACATCAGCAAGACTGCTGAGTGTCAGATGAAGAATTCCTGTCACAGACATTAATATGACAGTAAAAAAGAAAAATTTTATTTTTAGACTTCTGTTGAATTTGGAGGCCTAGTGATTAGACATTTTTAAAGGAAAAACAACCTGTAAACAGAGTCAGTACATTTAGAAGTCAGAGATTCAGTTCCTTAATGACATTTTTTNCTACCTGGAATTTAGGCTGTCACTGAACATCAGCAAGACTGCTGAGTGTCAGATGAAGAATTCCTGTCACAGACATTAATATGACAGTAAAAAAGAAAAATTTTATTTTTAGACTTCTGTTGAATTTGGAGGCTTAGTGATTAGACATTTTTAAAGGAAAAACAACCTGTAAACAGAGTCAGTACATTTAGAAGTCAGAGATTCAGTTCCTTAATGACATTTTTTAAATCTCCTTTGACAAACAAAAATGCCTTAATAAATAATGTCATGTTACATCACTTTTTTTTTTTCATATCATACATTCATGAATGAACACTGTCTGGAACACCAAGGTAATTGTATTTAACATTTGTATGAGAATGAACTGAAATACAGTTATTAAAAAAACCTTATATTTATGCATGTCAAAAGAAACAGTTGTTTTCTAGTATAAAATCTCACAGTATAGAACATATCTTTTTTCAACTTCTGTTAGATACAGATGAAGTCTCAACAGTAAAGATAACCATTATGCCACAATGAACTATTTTTTTTCTATTTATGGTGACAGAGGTGTAACTTGTGAGACATTTCAATCTCTAAATTTTGCTTTTTTTTATTTCTCGGAGAGGTCTTGTGACCAGCACTGCTACAAATCCATGAAAATTTCTGAAGATATGCCAAATTCCTGTCAGTATTAAAGTAAATTCATATTTAGTATTTAACACTTTCAGAAAACAAAGTAGTCTTATTTGTATGGTTCTTTAAACAAAAAGCATAAAGTATGTTTGAAATTACTGGTAAACAGGAATGACTGGATATCTTTACACATTCACAATATTCAGTTCACTTTACATTGTCCTCTACTACATCTAAGTGCAGCAGTAATTACTGCAATAAAGAATATACTCTCACACTAATGAGAAATCCTATAGAGGACTTTTTGAAGTGTCTTTCCCTTAACGATTCTCTGATCAACTTGCAATAACAACCATACAGAGAGTATCTAGTAGGCTCTGCAGCAGTTTCATGATGAAAATAAGGTGTAACTTAGCATGTATACATACTGCATCATAACATTAAATAATCATTTTATTTTACATCTAAGTTCTAGAGTTTGGTGTTTGGGATTATTTTAAAGAAAAAAACAAACCCCTAAAGATTAATGCATGTTAACAGACTACATTCAAAATATAATGAATAAAACAGTGGTCTATACACTATGATTACCACATGGAATAAAATTGTTTAACCTGCTCAAGTATGCCACCAAACATATCAGAAACAGTATTTAAATGAAGCTGTCATCTTTTTCAGTTAAATAGGAAACCAAACAATATTCACAAGTTTTTTTCCAAAGAGTAACAGAAAAGTTTTCCAGG
>VZTB01008833.1:0-43661 GCA_013397245.1 Thryothorus ludovicianus
TCCCAGCTCCCAGGGGATCTGTTCTTCCCCTGTGAGCTGTTCCAGAGGAGCCACCTCCCTGCTGCAGTCACACCACGGGCACTGTGTGACAGCGGCCACATCGCCACAGCGATGGCAGGCAGAGCACCCAGATGGATGTTCCTGGACACTGAGTGTGTCCCAGCAGGGCTCAGCAACACCCTGAGGGCTCCCAAAATCCCCACCACTCACAGCTTCCCGGTGATACTCAGTGAAACAAACCCAACCCCTCTATAATGGATTTTGTGCTCATGGTGCCACCCCCATGATCTCCTACCCTGGCACAGAGGGGCTCCAACCTCCACTGGACTATAAAAAGCAGAATTATTACATTTAACTGCTGAATAATTATGTTAAGAAGCACCTTAATAGGATTACAAGGTTCAAAGGTTAGGAAATGCCAAAATTAGGATTGTCCAGGCAGCCTTAATTCTCCTCCTGAAAGTGCTTTGTGATGCAGACCAGAGTCACACTCCGGTGGGAAATATTTCCCCTGGGGTCCCTTTGTGGCTTCCAGGGAGAGGACAGAACCACCTGGGAGATTTAACAGGGAAGAATCTGCTTTGCCAGTGAGACTCTGCCCCAGAGGCTGCAGAAAATGGGAAGGCACAAGGAAAGGGTCAAGGGATCACAGGAAACTCCTCCTCCAAAAAGGGGCTGGAGAATGGGGGGTGTTGCTCTCCTAAGGAGTAAAAACATCAATTTTCTCTCCTCCTTCCAGAAATAAAATATCTGGGCACATTTCACTGGCACTTCTCAAAATATTTGGTACCTGGCACATGCCCTCTATGAAAAATCGGGTCCTTGCAGCTAAAACTCACAGCAGCCAAAAGCAAAGGCAAGGACTGAGCATTGCTGGGCAATCCTCCTCACTCGTGTTGCATAAAACAACCCAATCCAGCTCCAGATTGAAATCCTGGATCCATTAATATCCCGACATTATCCTCTGGCTCTCCTACAGATGAGAGGCATTCCACAAATATCCACCAGAAAGGTTGGGGAGTCCAAATCAATCTGTGGAATAACCAAACCCTCCTCTCAGCACTGGCTCCCGCAGCAGCCAGGTGAGCAACAACGCCGGAGGTCCCTTTAGGGGCGCACAAAGCTCCCAAAAACATGGAATTTTGGGCCGTGGTGCTGCCCTCCTTCCTTCCCTGCCCCAGGGGCTGGGCCAGGTGGGAGCGCGGGGCTCTCCTGGCTCCAGCACGGGCTGATGATGGTTGTGTAAATCCCAGAGGAGCACGGCCCCACCTGCCCCTGCCATCCCCGGGGGCTGCCAGCTCATGCATGCCTTGGATGCGCATTCCTGCTGCCCAAATTCCTCCACGATTGTCCTGCCTGCATTCCCGCATCCTCTGCTGATGGATGCATGGGATTCCGCCCGCAGGGGTCTGTGGGGATGACCTGTCCCCCCCCCTCCAGGCAGGGGCCTCCTGGGGACACAGGAATGGCCACCCCACATTTCCCTGGGCACACAGGAATGGCCACTCCCGAGCTCCCTGGCACACTCTGGGTTCTCTGTGCTGCCAGTCAGAGTGACCACAAGAGGCCAGGCCACGAGGAGCGGTGTCACCAGTGCCACTCTGACCACCCACTCTGACCTGGTGACAGCCCAGCTGCCCTTCCCAGCCCTCTGGTGCACTTCACTCTCAGCTGGACCTGGTTGAGGGGCAGGTGGTGGCCCTGGTGGAGCCAGGTCCTGGGGAGCTGCCAGTCCATATTATCACAGGTTGGTGACACACAGTGGGCCTCTTACCCCGTGTCCTCAAGTCCCCAGCTCTCAGAGCATCACTGGTCATGGTTCCAGAGGGGCTAGAGACCTGAGCCATGGCAGGATTGTGTCCTGTGGGGCTGGGGACAGTCCCCCCCACCCAGCAGGGGAATGTCACAGCAGCTTCTTCCAGGAGGAGCCTGAGCACATAATCCTTGAGCTTTGCCTTGTGAGCTGAGCCTGTGAAAGGCCAGGTCTGATCCTCCCTGATCTGCCCCCTCTGCCCCAGGCTGGGGGGAGCACAGAGAGTCCCCTCAAGCCCCATCCCACCCAAACCATGGCACTGCATCATGGCATCCCAGGGGCTGGCCTGGACACCCTCCTGCTGCTGCCTCCCAGCGTTCATCCAGCACCTGCAAGGGTTAATCTGCCTCTCCAGAGCTTCTTAAAGCTAATTAGAAAGAGCCTGGACAAGTGTGGTGGCAGACACCACTGCACTTATCTCCCCACTTCCGGGGCTCTGCCCTTATCATTTAATTAAAGCTGCAGCCCTGCTTCCCTGGCTGGCAGCAGCTCATCACCGAGGGCACTGGAGCTTGAGGCAGCCTCTGCCAGCTCGCCAGGAAGAGCAGGAGAAGGGAGGGAACAGGCCCCAGGAAGGACAATCAAAGGGAGAAGAAGATAAAGGAAGAGTCCCTTTGTGCTGGCTAGGGACTGGGAAGGCAGCGAGGACCCCAGTGTCCCACCCCGGTGCCATGCGTGGGGGGACATGGGGACAACTCTGCTCCAGGTGGACCTGGGTAATGTCACAGCCTGGGAATGAGCCAAGGAAATGCCTTGGGGGAGGCACTTCAGGCTGGCTCCATCTCCCGAGACCCCCAAGGCAGCTCTCCCACAGAATCCCAGGATCACCGAGGTTGGAAAATCCCTTCCAGATCATCTGTGCCTGATCCCCACCTGATCACCAGCCCAGAGCCACTGAGTGCCACCTCCTGCCCTTCTTGGGGCATCTCCAGGGATGGGCACTAAAACCACCCATGTCAGCCTCTGAGCACCCTTTCCATGGGGAAATTCCTGCTGCTGCCCACCCTGAGCCTGCCCTGGCCCAGCCTGAGGCCGTTCCCTCTCCTCCTGTCCCTGTTCCCTGGGAGCAGAGCCCGATCCCCCCTGGAGTTGTGCAGAGCCAGAAGGGCCCCCCTGAGCCTCCTTTGCTCCAGACTGAGCCCCTTCCCAGCTCCCTCAGCTCCTCCTGGGGCTCCAGCCCCTTCCCAGCTCTGTTCCCTGCCCTGGACACTCCCCAGCCCCTCCAGGTCTCTCTGGCCATGAGGGGCCAGAACTGGACACAGCCCTCGAGGTCCCCCAGCAGTGCCAGCACAGGGGACGGGCACTGCCCTGGTGCTGCTGTCACACTGCTTTTGATTCAAGCTACGTGCCCATGGCCTTCTTGCCCACCTGGGCGCCGCTGGGCTCCCAGCAAGGCACCCTCAGGTGCACCCTGACCCCAGAGTCCCAGAGCAGAGCCAGCCATGCTCAACCCTCCCAGAGAAAAAGGACAATCCCTGCCATGCTGTACCCATCATCCCAGAGAAACTGGGGACCACTGGGAAATGTCCAGGAGGGAGGCCATCAAGCAACTGGATGGATGTAAATCAAGGAACAGGATGGATGTCCACAAAGAAATGGCAGCAAACCCTTGCTGGTCCCCAAAAGAGAACATGGATCAGAGGATCGTGGAATCACAGAATAGTTTGGGTTGGAAGGAACCTCAAAGCTCATCTTGTTCCACTATCCCAGGTTGCTCCAAGCCCCATTCAGCCCGGCCTTGGACAATTCCAGACACCTAGGGGCAACCACCGCTCCTCTGGGCAACCTCAGGGCCTCATCACCCTCACAGGGAAAGACTATTTTTTTCTAATATCCAATCTAAGTCTCCTGTCAGTTGGAATTCATTCCCCTGATGGATAAACCCTGGGAATGCCGTTGTCTGAAGGCCACACACGGCAGTGTGGGTGCAGCTCCCCAGGGATGTGTTCTGCACTACATTCAGGGCACATTTTGGGACAAGCAGCCCCCAGCGGCTGCTGGCAGCTCCCATGCCAAATTCCACACCTCCCTCCCAAAGCGTGGTTAAGCTAATGGATCTTGAAAAGAAATTTTCATAATCACTTTGTTAGCAGGGCTGAGGCAGCACGGCTTGTTCTCCAAAACCAGCTGGAACAGCTCTGCTAAAACTTAGGAAAAGCAGGAAAAAAAAAAATCAACCTGAGGGAAACCCAGCATGGAAAATTGAAGCTGTGGTGCTGGAAAGCAGCTGAGGCGATAAGCGATCAGAGAGGAGCCTGCACAACACAAAATGTCAGAGCCTGAGGCTGCGCAGAGCAGGGAATGATCCTCATTGCAGGCTCCCAGAGCTGCTCCGAAGGCACAGCCCGGCTGGAGCCGTGTGTGAGCCTGGCACGCCCTGAACGCCAGGAACGGAGCCACGGGAGCAGCTTGGTGCCAGCACTGCTCTGGGAATGGGAGCACTGGCCTGGGGAGGGGCTGGGAAAGGGGCTCAGCTGGAGAAAAGGAGGTTCAGGGGGCACTTTGTGGCTCTGCAGAACTCTCTGTCAGGAGGGGACCGACAGGGAAATCAGGAGCTGGGGACAAGGACAGGATGAGTGGCCTCAAGTTGCACTAAGAGAGGTTCAAGTTGGACATCAGGGGAAATTTCTTTCCAAAGGATGGTCAAGCCTTGGCAGAGCTTTCCAGGGCAGTGGTGGAGTCACCCTGAAGAGATTTCAAAGCCACATGGATGTGGCACTTGGGGACAGGGGTAAGTGGTGGCCTTGGCAGTGCTGGGGGAATGGTTGGACCTCAGATGTTTTTCCAATCTTAATTCCATTAATCTGTGCAAAGGGTGGTCCTCTCCCACCCCATGTTCATGTCCTAATCACACAACCCAGTATTAATGGGCAATATTTGGATTATTTTTACAGGTCCAGCACTCTCACCTCACCTACAGCCACGGGGAGCACTCCAAGGAGCACCAGTTCATGTGCACAGGGATTTGGGAATACCAGCCTGGCTTTGTCCTCTCTAGTGTTTGCTCCTTGGTGGCTGCCTCCCATTGTTCCCGGGTATTAAAGCTCTTGTGTCAAGGAGAAAAGAAGTGGCGTTCGCATGTCTGCCTTTGAACAAAACCATTGTTCAGCTCCATCAACAATTTAATAATCCTTCCCTGGCAGGACAATGGATGGGGGGAAATCGTTGGTGCAGGGGGGCTGAGAGCCACAGAGCCAAGTGCTGTTCCCGGCCTTTGAAGTCAGGGAGGTGTTTAAGTGATAAAAGAAATCACAAGTTTATGAAAAGGGCTCGTCTCAAGGAGGGGATCTGCAAACAAAGGGAACCCAGACCACTTGGAGGGAAGCAGAGCAGGGAGAAGGAAGAGCCCTTGGAAGAGAGTCAAGCCAAACCCCAAGGAAACCGGGAGAGGAAATGACAGTATGGATTTGCATGCGGACGCTTTGTTTCCTTGCCACGGATCTTTCCTGGGCTGCTTCCGAGGAAAGGGAGCACCCTCACGTCACCCCAGCTCTTTTACAGCCTGTCCTGACCCTGCCTGAGCTGTCCTGCACACACCGAGGGGGAAGAAGCATATCCCTGCCAGAATTTTTGGTGGCTGTGAGAAGGCTCAGGGGATGGGCACTAAATGCAGAGTGAGGCTCTTGGGCTGCGCTGAGGGGGAAATGTCTGTCCCTGATGGAGGCACACAGAAAAGTGGATCCCAAACCCAGCCCTAACAAACCAAACCCACCCGAAATCCAACATACAGCAGTCCTGGGAGTGCTAGAGCAGAGACACAGTCCAGGAACTTTGTGGGAACGATCCCACATCAAATGGGGCCGTTTCTCTGCTGATTGCTCAGAGATCCAAAGCCCGAACCCCTGGACTGCCCAGCCCCTTTCTCTGCAGTGCAGCCGTGCCACAAAGCTGCTGAAAACACTCCTTATTGATGCCTCCAACGCCCACAGACTGCGAGGCTGAAAATCTGCAGTGGGAGCGCCACGGGGAGAGGTTTTGTGGCTGGCACGTGGCAGGAGCAGCACCGGTCACATCCTCCTGTGGTGCAGGCAAAATTCGCCCCAAAAAATCCACCCTAGTGCTTGAATTGGACTATTTGCCCTCCTGCTGTGATTCCTCACCAAGTGCTGAAAGGATCTGCCCCTCTAATGGTCAGGGCTAGGGAGAAATCCCCTTCTCCTGGGAAAGGGGGAGGGATCTGCACCAAATCATCCAGCTGAAAGAGCAAGCACGGGGATATGGGGAAGTTTAGGAAAGGGGCAGCCTGGTCATGGCTCATTTGGGAAAAAACCCTGATTCTGATGAATGTTGCTGTGCCCTGTGTTTGTTTTTAGGATTGCAGCAAGAAGCCCTTGCGGGAAAGCAGGGAAAAGAAGGATAATCGCTTCCGATAGGGAATATCAAACTCCAGCTACCCCTGGGTGCTGCAGTTTACAGGCTGCTGGAGGAGAGATGCAATAAAGTTTGCACCACTCGAGGGAGGCCTGCCAGAGGCAGTCCTAAAGGCTTCCATGAATAAAACACGCTTTAAAGAGCCAGTGAGGATTACAAAATCCTAAAACCCAGACGGGACAAGCAGGATACATCATCCCCCCCCAACACGTCAGAGGCAGGTTGGCAGAGGGGATTTGCCCAGAGCACAGCACCAGGGAGCAGCAGGATGATCACAAGAAGATTTGGATTTCACGGTCCAACAGAGATGGATGACAATTTCCAGAATCGGTCCAAGGGCATCGTTTTTAGCAGCTATTTTTCCAAAGGGAGGAGACAGCAAGAGCAGATCTGCTCCTCGTGTGAGGGAAAACGCGTGTGCAGCACGGAGCCAAGCAGCGCCTGTGCCCAGGTAGAGAGCTCCAAGGGATCTGCGATTGGAGAGGTCCGGGCCGGCAATTGACCCTTTGAAGGAAGCCGTACATCATCATTAAAGAGCTTCACTTCCCGGGGGACCCCGAGGCAAAACAACCCCGGCGCTGCTGTCCCGGTGTGGGAGAAAACAGTGCTCAGGGAATGACAAATGGAATGCGTGTGGGCAGCAGGGTTTACCTGCAGCCCGAGCACGGGCAGGGCTCGGGATCTGCTCCTCAGGGAAGCTGATAGGGGAACAATAGCCTGCAAGTGGCATTGTTTGCAGGAAAGGCGAGATATTTGCCTTTTCTCACTGATGTTGCTGCATCTCTGTGGGGGCCTCTTCCTGTGTGGCTAATAAGCAGCAAGATGCCAGACGTGGAATACAAAAATTTCTTTGGCTTTGATTCGTTTTCTTTCTGGATAGAGTCAGCCTTACTTTTGTCAAGATCCCTGTTGACTGGATAATTTCATCTAAAGATCCTCAAGGAGCAGAGATCTCCACATCACTCCGAGTTTAATATCTCGGTTTGAACTGGCATATATTCCAGCAATAATTTATACAGCTGAAGAAGGGGAAAAAAAAAAAAAAAAAGATTACTTCTGTCTAATTGGCATTACACTAATTACCAGCAAAATACATCAGGCAAATATCACATCTCCTCACTCTCTGTCATTTTGCATTCCCTGCTCCATTTTCTCTTTCCTCGGCAGCAATAAAACAACACGACAGCCATTCCGACATCCCTGAGCAGGGATCACATCCTGACCCCCTCCTCCTTTCCTGCTGCCTCCTTGTTTTCTCTCATCCAGGCAGGTTGTACTAACCCAGACACACACAGCTGACAGAGAACTGCTGTTCCCAGGAACCTGTGCATTCCAGCACCCTGCAGGGTCCCTTCCCCAGCCCCTCCCATGTTCTTTTTCCAGAGGTTTCATCCCTGGAAGAACATTTAATATCTGAGTGCTATAGAACACAGACTACAGGAGTCACAGGTTTCACCCATGGGCCACCTGAGCTGATTTATTCCTGATTCACAGCATCCCTGCCAGTGTTCCCCAAACTATGGGAAAAATGATGTTATTTTAGCCTGACAACACCGGTCTCATGCTGGAGTAAAGGTGCCAAGTGTAAATCCAAGCATGTACAAGAGCTACCACAAGCTACCTCATCATCCAGCTCATTCTGACATGAGCTCCCTGCCAGACAAGAGCCCTGGAACAGAGCACTTTGGGGGGGATCTTTCCCTGTTCCTGTCCCCCAAGCCCAGAAATGAGGCCTGGATGTTTGTTTTTAGGGATACAGCCCAGGAAGGAGCATCCAGGTAGGACTCTGTGTCCGTGACACCCTGGGAGGTTCCATGCTCCCATCAGTGAGGCTGAGCCCTCCTTTTCCACGAGGATTGAGGCTGGAATGACTCAGAAGGATCATTTGGGATCCTTACACCCTGTTCAGAGGCACAACCCCCTCTCCATCCCACTGAGAACACCACACACAGACAATGTCCCTGCGTGTCTCTCCTGGGAAAACGGAACCTTCCGGTCACCAACACATAAATTCCCCCATTCCTGCTTGTTGGAAGCTTCTTGTCCTGCTTAGAGGTGCTGGAAAGGGAGCCCAGCTCTGGCCACACCGGCCAGGGAACAAGGAGTGAGCACCACGTGGCCCTGAGCAAAGCATGGCCGCCTCAGCTCCCGGGAAATGAGCCCTGGCTGCTGGCGGGAAGCTGAGCTCTGGGAAAGGAGAGGCAAATGCAGGGGCTGCCACGGTTTGATAACCTCTGAGGCACAGCAGCCTATCCCTGGGATGGCTCGCCACATCCATGACTAATGGGAGATTTATGGAGTGTCCTCTCCGCCGGGGAAGCGGAGCGCTGGCGTTCCAGCCACTTAGCGGAGGGGACTTCAAATCAGGATGGATGAGAGCCCGTGGGAAGGAGACAGGAAGAGAGATTCTTTAATGGTGAGAGCACAAAGGATCAAATCCCGGGGAAGAGCCAACAACTGAGACTGACACCTGACCTGTCTCAACAGCAAAGCTGCCATTGATTGCACCGGGGACAGGGATGAATCCCTTATCCTCTATCTCCTGCCGGCGAGAGGGATTTTCCGTGTGAGGGATCCACACCTGAGCGATCCTTCAAACTCAGCCACCTGCTATTTTTATGAGAAAGAAACTGCCGTGTGGAGTCCAGAGAAGCTCAAATGGGAGACTTTGTAAGCTCCTCTGGCATTAAGTTTAAATCCCACACTAATGCAGGTCCCTTGCACGGGCAGAGGCACTGCCAGGCAGGTTTATGGAGACATTCCGGAGCCTTGGGAGGCAGATAAAGGGGGAATAACTGCGGTAGATCACACAGGAGCTGGAAATGGCACGTCAAATTACTTCAAAAGGAGCTTTCTAAGGAAGCAGGTCTTTGAAAACAACAAATAGTCTGGGGCTGCTGAGGGATCCTGCCTGTCTGTTGCTTTTACACTCGGTGGCTTTTTCTGGTTTAGACGTGTTCTAAAGCTGAATGCCAAGCTCAGAATCCCTGCCTCCTGCAGAATCCTGGCTTCCTGCAAGTTCAGCTCTTTGTGGAGCCATGGAGCAGGCAGGATAGGAAATCTGCTCTATCTGGAGAGCAAAAATGGCCAAAAAATGTGACCTAGCAAAACCTCAGCCTGGTGGTCACTCGCCTGGCCAGCTGACCATGGAGCTGTGCTGGGACAGCAGGACACCACAGGGACAGAGGTGAGCCAGCCAAGACAGGAGACACCTGCCTATTCTGTTATTCCCAAAACACAGAGTGTTGTGGCTCAACAGAAATCACCATTCCCATTCCTGGCTGTCCCTCATCTGCCCAAAGGAATGGCAGCAAGTCCCAAGTTCAAGCACGTATTTTAAAATGGGCTGGGAAACACAAAAGAAGAGCCTGAAGCAGCTTCACCCAATCCTTCACTCCGAGGAAATGTCCTCCCTGGAGAGGAACGTGGGAGAAGAAAAGAAGGGCTCCACCCTCCTGTTCTCATTTCGGATCTAATTCGGAAAACTCTTCCTGGAACTGGGTTTAACAAACTCGAACTGAAGCCATGAATAGTTAGAGGCTGATGTAAACTATTTTTGGAAAACTGACTTTCTACCAAAGAAGGGATGTTGAGATTTGGCCCAGAGATAAGAATAGCTGTGCATGACCATTTGCATGGGCATTTGCATCGGAATTTGCAACCATTGCCAGGGAAAAGGAAAATGCCAAGTCCTGTGCGGGTTGGGTTCCTCCGTTTTAATGTCACTGGGGTCACGTTCTGCCAGGTGAGAACCCTTTCCCAGGCCTGCTGAGGTGGAATATGACGGAAAATGTTCTGCCTTGGACTGGAAGAGCTCCATGACACAGTCTGGCCTCCCTTATTGGAGAGATGGGAAATCCTCCCTTCCTTGGGACAGCAGAAGTCACCTTCCCTCAATGAGCTCATTTATAATTTCTAGTTAAAAATTTCCATATTCCCATCTGTTGGTAGCTGATTCCCTTAAGGAAAGTCTCAATGCTTGCCATGGAGCTGACCAAGCCTAAAAGTGGTTCCAAGGAGCAGGGTGATTTTGGGGTCAGCAGCTCCCAGGGTGCTCCCCAGGCCTGGGATCTCTGCAGGATTGCCTGGAAAATCCACACTATGAGGGCAGGGTCACCTCCCTGAGCTGTGCACTCACCGTGCACAGGGGCAGCAGCACCCCAGGGAACACTTCCAGAGGGAAGAGGAATAAAGATTAGGAAAAATGATAGCATTGTCTCCACTCAGTGAATTCAGAGCAGGATGAATGTGAGGCACAGAAGTGCGAAGGCATTTGCGGATTTCTTCCAGCGTGCCACAGACAGCCAGAGGGAATGGAAGAGATCCCAGTCCAGCCCAGGATCACAAGGAACGGCAGAAAACTCCCAAAATCCAATCCTGAATACAGTAGGCACACACAGAGCCATGGGGACCTTGATATGCTCCAAGAGAAGGCGTCTTCCCACTGAAATACGGAGTTTTTATCTCTTGGGTGTTGACTCTGAGAGGCTGCACTGCCTGGATCTTTCACAGTCACACCACGTGGGCTCAGGGGCAGATAGGGGGAAAAAAAGCAACCAGAATCCAACAGGGAAATTTGAGTTCTTCAAAGAACTCCTCTAAAGATGTCCAGGACCTGCCAAGGATCTTTGGGGAACTCGAGGACAACCTTATGTGTGTGCTACCACATAATCCTGTGAGGCAAGAGAGGCAGATAAATTATTACAGCTATTTTGGATGTCGTCTGAAGTGAGGAGCAGCCTTCTTAGAAGGTCTTGAGAGGATTAAAGGCACTCTCTGGAGCTGGGAGCAATGTGCTTGTTCCTGGGGCAGGGGAACAGCTGTCCCCTGTTTACCCCGGGCTCCTGGGGACAATTAAGGAAGGTGACCTGGCTGGTGTGGCAGGACAAGTGCCCTGCCCTGAGCAGCTCTGGCGTAAGAGTTTGCCCAGACATGGCCACGGGAAAACATGGAAAATAAGGAAATAGGGCTGGAATTACAGCTCAGGCAGAAATGTTGAAACCAGGATGGGGTAATCCAGGGCCATTTGCAATCTGCTGGATGTTGTCTGTCCAGATAAAAATCTTTTCCCAGCAGTGATTAAGCAAACCAGGAGGTGGTTTTGGGGATGAACCAACATTAAGTGTGGAAAGAAGAGAAGCTCCCAATTTCTTCTGAGGAAAGGCAGGTGCTGAGGATCACTGAGCAAACCAGAGAGAATTTCCAGAGGCAGATGAAGAGCAGAACATGGTCACAAAGGATGTGGACACCCTAAACCCGGGCAGCAGTGGAAGCTGCTGCTCAGGACAAAAGGAATTCCAGCCCTGAAGTGTTAAAAAGGGCTGAAGATGAGTTACAAAAACCCCAAACCCACAATGTCTCAGCTAGAGAGGAGTCCAAGCAGCCGGACCCGAATGCAGCTGGGCAGATGTGTGACCTGCTGGATCCCAGTCAGCAAAAACCAGAATCTAGCTGGAATCCCACATCTCAGCCAAAGCCCACTCCAAAGCATTCCTCAGCCTCTGCAACAAAGCAGAAGCGCTGTATGGTACATCTGAAAAAAAACCATAACAAAAACAACTCCACAGACTGCAAATGTGCCTGGAACTCTTTCTGCAAGACAAAAGGGACATTTAAAGATAAAGTAGGAAAAAGAGAATAGGTTTTAAGATCTAGAGGAGTCTCTGTGCCAGGGAAGGAGACAGAATGTAATTTTTTTGTCCCATCTGTTGGCTGCGAGGAATTGAACAACAGTCGCAGTGAGAACCTTAAAAAGCAGCTCATGACTGGCACTAAAGCAGAGGCAGGAGGCAGTGACTGCCCAGGGCTGCAAATCCATCCTCGTGGTGAGCAGGAGAAGAGGATGGTCGGCTCGGGAATATTCTGAGCCATCCACCCTCTCAAGAAGCTCAGAGCTGGGGGTGCTCAGCATTGAGAAAATTCCAGAGAGACTCAGACCCCCTTCCAGTGCCCTACAGGGGCTCCAGGAGAGCAGGAGAAGGACTGGGGACAAGGAATGGAGGGACAGGACACAGGGAATGGCTTCCCACTGCCAGAGGGCAGGGCTGGATGGGATATTGGGCAGGAATTGTTCCCTGTGAGGGTGGACAGGCCCTGGCACAGGGTGCCCAGAACAGCTGTGGCTGCCCCTGGATCCCTGGCAGCATCCCAGGCCAGGCTGGAGCAAACTGGGATAGGAAAAGGTGTCCTTGCCTGTGGCAGGGGGTGGTGCTGGATGGGTTTTAAGGTTCTTTCCAAGCCAAACCATTCCATGATCCAGTGGCACTGCAGGGTGCACACACAGCCAGGTGCAGCCACGTTTCCATGTCATGGTCACACTGTGAACACAAACCATCCCAGACATGTCATCCCTGCACCTGGGCTGCTCTGGATGTCACCAAGTGTTGCTGGGGGGCTGTGGGACATCACCTGGACACATCCACCCCACCAAAAGCTGGAGACCATGCAGAGAGCAAAATGAGCTGAATGAACGGAAGGCTTGAACTATAATCAGAAATTAGTGAAGAGGAGGAGGGAAACGTCTCCCCAGACTGCCTCTGCAAGGGTTGCCAAAAAGCACCACACACATCCAGGATGTGCCAGATGTTGCTGCTGCCCAGGAATGAGGCTGCAGGTCTGTGGTGGTGGCAGGAGCAGATGGCAATGGCTAGGAGGAGCACGAGGAAGGGTGGGAGGAGAGGAAGAGAGACCCAGCTGCCAAAATCTCTTGCCTTGGCTCTGCTCACAGGGAGGGACTTGACTCAGTTTTCTTTCAAAGAGATCTTTAAATGTTGAGTTGCTTGAATGAGATCCCCGAGTATACACCAGGAGAGGAAATTCTGGTGTTGTGGGACTCAGTGAGAAGAAACGGGAGGAGCTGAAGCAGAATTTAAGTGTAGACTGGTGAAACTGGAGGCAGAGAGGACCCTCCACTGTGAGACCCTCCACAGTGGGTCTCATAAACTGTGCTAACAAAGTGGGAAATTCCCAAAAGGATGCTGCTGGCAGAATCACGGGCTGGGATTTCATGGCCGTGTCACACAGGGGTAAGACAAGCTGCTCCTTCTGGCTTTGCAATGCATCCATCTAAAGCTTCCCTGAAACAAAGGAAAACCTGGACTGGTGGGGTTTTAATGAGCCCAGCTGCCACATCTGGGCAGTGGCATCTCCATCCATCCACTCCAGCTGGGCTGAGGGGCTCCGGGAAAAGGCTGAACTTGGCAAATCCCCGATGACAAACCAGGCAGGAGGGTTTGAAACCAGCTCTGCCACAAAATCCCAAAACCAAGCTCTGCTCCCGCCTTGGATGTCAGCAGCAGCCTGGGCTCTGGCATCGGGGAGCAGCCAGATTCCTGCCACGTGCCCCTGGAACACCAGGATCCCAACATCACAGAGGGGGGAGCTGCCAGCTCATCCAGGGTTACCCAGAGCAAGCAGCCACCTCCAAAAAATGCAAATTGCAATTTCCTACTTCATTCCACCCCTGTGGCAGAGTTTCTTCCCTGGAACTGTGAGGATAAAGTCATGAACATCTGGGAATTGCAGATCCTAGGGCTGGGAGAGTGTTGAGAAAGCTCATGAGATGGTTCTTTATTCCATACTCTGAGCAGGGTTGTAACTGCATGCATTAAAAATGGCATGGGGTCCCCACTTCAAATAACAGCCATAAAACAGATTTTGGGGGTGGAAAAACATGAATCAGAAATGCCTCATCCAATAAATCACAATCTCAGATGCATTTGCACCACACAGGGTGTGAGAGAAAACAGGCTCTGTTTAACAATTCCTAAATTGCTCATATTTGGTCCTGAAATCCTGTTAAATTCCCCAATGGCCGATGGAGAGTGACTGGCACTGTCCCCATCCAAGCCCTGCATGCATTATGGCAGGGCAGAGCCTCCATGGAGCGCCAGCATTCCCAGCCTCCTTCCAACCAAAGCAAATCTGGGATCTGGGGGGAACAGATGTCTTTGGGAAAAGCACCGGGTGGCCAAGTGGGAGACTGAGCTTCGTTCCCAGCTCAGCCTGTCCCACCAAGGTGGGGAGCAGCCCTGGGAAATGTTGGGGAGGAAACAGTAGGCAGCGAGGGAAAATAGCAGGGATGACAAACGCCTGGGATGACTGAGGAGCTGCCACGTCAGTGCCAAGCTCCTGGAGAAGTCTTCACCAGAACCAGCGTAATTCCTCCTGCAAAGGGCCTGGCTCAGCCCCTGCAATACAGCATTTTACTGCAGTCTGCACAGCAGAGAGGGTCCAAAAAAGGAGGACACTGAGATGTGTGTTAATCAAGTGAAGAACCATCTACAAAGAAAAGGCATGGATCTGTCTTCCAGTTGAAAAGCTATAAATAGCCTTGCATACTTGCTTATCAGATTGGTTCGGCTGCAGGGATAATCTCCTGGAGAAAGCAATGGAAGCCCTGTTATGTTGGATATTTATAACCAGATGAAAGCTGAGAAAATGCACAGTCGTGTCAGCCTGGCGCTCGTGCCGCGGGATGGGGGTGAGGGATCCAGCGCCTCTCTGCAGTTTAACAGAAGGTCAAGAACGGCTTAGCCCGCCCAGCTTCCCAAAAACCCAGGATCTGATCTCTCTGAGGGGCTGGTGCTGCTGATGAAGCCAAGGCAAGGATGTGGTGGGACAGCCCCCAAAAGGTCATGATGGCCCCACACCACTGGAGAGTCTTTGCAGGAAACAAGTGATGATCCTTCTCTGCACAAACCAGGTCTGGTCAGAAGCACGGATGTGGATGTCCCACACCTCGGGCAGAGGCTGGAGCAAACACAGCTCTGGTGAGCTGGTTTAACACCCCCAGTGCCTCCTAATCCCCAGATCACCTGTCCCAGTGCCAGGGTTCCCTCACAGTCTGCTGAGAGGATCAGGACCCTGACCCCAGCTCCTCAGGTCCCCTCTGAAGTGCCGTGCCAGATTATCTGCAGAGCACCAGGACCAGCTCGGGATAATGCTGGTGGATTCCTGAGAGCTTTGACCTGCCACGGCCTCTGCACCCAGTACAGGTCAGGACAGACACTGGAGCCACTGGAGCCCGATTCCCAACCACTGCCATGGGAAGGGAGCCAAGACAGAACATTCTGGAGGATGGAGAGCAGAGCAGGGTTGTGGTTATTCCCTGGGAGCCTCTGCAGTGTCTGTACCACACACGGACCTGGTGGTGGATGAGTGTGGGTGATTCCTGCTCTCCTGTGAGGTGAACCTTGTACCAAGACAGGGAGCTGGTTTATAGGGCAATTTGTGATGCTGTGGGCAGGGAGCCATTCCTGAGGGTTCCAGGCAGTGTCCCTTGGCCTTCCTCAGCTCTTCTCATCCCTGTTAGGCACACAACGAACATTCCAAGAAATACCCCAAGACAACCCTGTCCATCCTCCACCTTCCAGGTGCTCTTCTCTCTCCCTTCTTTCTACTTTTAGCCTTGCTCCTCCCTGATCATCTCTGAGTTTTCTGTCACATTCCAGGGCTCAACCTTCCCTCTTCCAGGTCCATCACCCTCGCTACCTCGCCATATTCATCAGCTCATCCATGGGGCCTCTCCTTGCTCACCACCCTTCCAGCCTCTCTTCCAAGTACTCAGGGAAGCCCAGCACTGTTACCCTGTGCCAAGGCTCCAGGGACTGATCCAAACTGCTTGCTCTTCCCAGGTGACTGAGATGCACTTTTGGGGAGAAAGTGATCTGCAGAACACTCATGGACAGGAGGGTGCAGCAGATGGATTTGGGAGCCCCACCATGCCTTGCTCCAGTGGTTGTAATGCAGAGAACTCCAATGTTACTCCAGGAATAACCTGGGAATCAGGAGAGGTGTTCCACTAGGCCTGCCCATTTCCATAACAGAGGGACTCAGCAGGTCTGCAGCTCCCTAAAAACCCATGGAACACACGTTCAGCCATCTTCCCACCACAGACACACCTGTCCCAAAGTCAAGGACGCTCCCAGAAACAGGAGGAGCCTTCAGGAAAACCTTCTGCCACCTCCTGCTCTTCCCTCCCAGAAGTTTCTTTGACCCTGCCACCTCCACAGCCACCTTCCCTGGGGACACGAGCACAGAAGGCAGCAGGTACAGGAGAGAAGATGTTATGTGCACAGCCAGAGCCAAATCCAAGGAAGCAACGGGAGCTGGCCGGAGCAGACAGCTGGGGGTGGGCTGCAGCCAGGCACAGGGGCAGCGCGAGCAGCACGACGCAGGTGAAGCTGCATCGGGGCAGGGGAAGCAGCTCTCTGGCAGTGACACCACAGACACCTCCAGGGCTTCTCAGGGTAAGCTGGGCCCCACTGGGAGGTGACGTGAGGGGCACGGTGAAGGACACATCGCTCTAGGGTTTGCCACCACCACCAGCACATTCGATGAACCTGCACTCCACAGATCTCCTCAGCCCAGCCTGTGCCACTAAACCTGCTCTGCCCTCTGCCCCCTGGAACCTCCCATAGCTCTGACCCCGGACACACTTTGGGAGCTCCAGCACACCCCAACCCCCCTAAGGTGGGCACGGGCACCCATGGAACCCCTGACTGCGGCACATGAGCTCCCCACGGGCTGGGATACAGCCCCTCTGCTCAGCCCATGCTGCCATCTCAGACCCCCTGTTGGGCCCTCCCTCTGCCTCATTCCAAACCCACCTGTCCCCTGCCACACCCACCTGTCACCTTGACTCTTCCCATCCCACAGCTCACCCAGACCTTCCCTCCCTCACCCACCTCTCCCCTCCCCACCACTCCTTGCTGCTTTCTGGCTTTGAGCCTCACCTCTTCTCCATCCTCCCATCCCCACCAAGCTGAGCGTGTCCCAGCTGAGCTCCACGTCACCCACACCGGGGACACGGATCATGGAGCCTCAGGGACAGGTCCCAGGGGAGGGGACAGGCGCGAGGGGCAGGCACATACCGTTCTCAGGGTGCTCCATCTCGCCGATGCTGCCATCGGGCGTGGTGCGCTCGTAGTGGTCCTCGGGCAGGGCCAGGGGCCCGATGCGGGGCCCTGATGAAGATTTGCTGCTGGGGGTCTCGGATTCCTCCAGCCCGCTGTCATAGTAGCTGTGCTGGGAGGGGTCCTGCAGGTCCTGAGCCTGGCTGGCTGCAGAGAACGTCACTCGGCGATGAGGTAACTGCAGACAAGAGAGAAGCTGTTGCATCACCCACCGGGCAGGTGAAGGCAAAGGGTGGGGTCATCCAGCCTGACCCCATCCTCAGCCCTCAGAGCCATCCTGACAGGCTCAGGACCGGGCTCCATCCCAGCCCAGAGCTCCCCAATACATATAGGGAGCACACTTTGCGCAGTCCCTGTGCTGCCCCAACCCACCACTCCCTCACGGCTCTGTCCCAGCCTCTTCTGTCACCCAGATGTCCCCACCCACGGCAGGACAGCGCTGGAAAGTTTCTCCCATCATCAGCACAGCCTCCTGAATCATTGTCCCCAGTCTTGAGTGGGTGTCCCCACTTGGCAGGTTCCCAATGCAACCCCAGAGCTTTGTGTGGCCGAGGCCACCCCAAAGCCTCTCTGATGGCATCACTGCCCAGCACAGAGCCACGGTGACATCCTTCCTCCCCAGACAGCCCCTGGCCTGACCCCAGCTCCCAATCTCAGGATTCTCCAGCCAGGGTCACCATCAGCGCTGCTTTTCTGTGCTCCTTAAGCGTTTCAAAGACCCCACTTCACACTTTCCCTCCCCAGCTCTGCCTCATGCTCCCTGCCAGCAGCCATTAAGCCACATCATTATCCTGCTCTAAATCCTTCCACCAAATCCTTCTTTGGTGTGATTACCGAGGAGTGGAGAGGGTAGCACGAGTTCAGGGGGCAAGAGCAGGGAATGAAACACAACCACCGAGAGCCAGAAAAAGCCACCACAATATTTCTTCACCAGAAACATGGGAAGAAGCCCAAGACAGGAATTATTTGATGGGGATTTGAAGGTGATGAGGCGAGAGAGGAGCCAACACATCATTTAGGCTGAATACCTTTTTTTGTGCTGGTGTCTTTACTACAAATCAGTGGCAATCAGGCGTCCCACACACAGTGAGCACCGGCCAGGAAGGGGAAGGAATTGAGACGAACAGAGGGAAGGAACACAGAGGGAGCATTTAGATGAGCTGCTTTAAGGTTGGTTGGACCTGATTAAATTCACCACAGATGCTTAGAGACCTGATTTAAGTAACTTCAGAGCTGTTAGGGCTGGTGTTTTTTTTTTCCCAAGACTTCTTTTTTTCCTGAAGAATTTGTAGAGAATCAGGGAGCTTCCAGAAGACTGGAAGCGAGTTAAAATAGCGCCTGTCTTTAATGATGAGAAAAAAGAAGAGCTGGAGAATTATAAAACAGTTAGCTTAATTTCAGTTCCTGGAAAAATACTGAAGCAGATAAAAGAACTCTTTGTAAGTACCTACAAGATAACAAGGAAATGAGTAACAGCCACTGTAGGTTTGTCACAAACAAACATGTCAAGCCATTGAACTCCTTCCTTTGAAAAGACAGCAGGCCTCGTGGAGGGAGGAGGAGCAGTAAATGTTCTAGCTCGACTTGAGGAAGTTTTTTTTGACACTATTTTAGCTGATTTTCTCATAAGTAATGCAAGGAAACAGCGGCAGTGCAGCACGGTACATCCCTGCCTGGGTAACGTGGGTGCAAATCATTTGGAAAGTGTTATTCCCAAAGGAATTACTGCAGACAGCCTTTTCAGCTGGGATCATGGACTAAATTAAAGCTCTGGGTTGTGTCCCGAGTCCATTGCTGGGCTGTGGTTTCATTAACTGCTGGCATGACAGATGTGGGATGGATCTGTCACATCTGCACCCTCGTGAGGAGTAATCACAGCTGGCTGAGGATCACTGCACATCACGGGCTGGGGATCCACCCTCGATGCCAACCTTCCCCCTAAAAATGCATCAATACTGGGATGTGTGAACAGGCTGGGGGGGATGTGCCAGCTCTGCTGGGTGCCAGGAGGCTGAGCTGGGCACCAGTTTGGAGGAGAAGTGCCCCACTTCAGCAGAGAACAGACAAGCAGCTGTTAGAAACCATGACAAAATATTTAAAAGAAGAAAAGAGAGAAATTGGTACAGGGCAGAGAAGGTTAAGGGTGGCAAAGGCTGGAAAGAAAAAGCCTCTGCTTGGGCCCATTGGTAGATAAGAAGGAGTGACCTCTACCTGCAGCAGGGAAGAGCAGGTTAATCACTATGGCAAAAAACCCACGGTGGTAGCTTTGGCCAAGTGCAATCACAGAATCATGGCATGATTTGAGCTGGAAGGGCCTTGAAGCTCCTCTCATCCCACCCCTGCCATGGGCAGGCACCTTCCACAACCTCAGGTGGCTCCAAGCCCTGTCCAGCGTGGCCTTGGGCACTCCCAGGACGGGGCAATGGGTCACCAGAGCAGAGGCTGCAGCCCCTGTCACTGAGGCACAGGCGAGCCCCTCTTGGGCAGGCTCTGGGGGAGCTGAGGACAGGGCAGCCCTGCCCAGGTGCCAGTGACCCTCTAGAGTCCCCTCCCAGCCCACAGGGACTGTGCAAAGTCTGGCACTGCCCTCCCCCTGCACCCTGCCCCCCACTGAAACCAATTTCCAGCCTTCCCGAGCTCCGGGCTCCTGCTTTCCCTCTGTGCTTGCACCAGCCCAGCCAGACGAGCCAGGCTCCTCGGGCTGCTCGGGGTGCAGTGATAACAGGAACAAACAAGCTCCCAAAGCCAGCCTGTGACAGTCACCATCCCCCCCGAGGGGCTCCATCCAAACTGCAGCGCTCCTACCTGAGAAACACCTCCTTTAAATGTCACCTCCTGCCAGGCAGCCTCGAAAGGGCTCCTCTCACTGCAGGGCTCCCAAGCCCTGTCCCCTGCAGCCCCCACAGGGCAGCGTGGCCCTGGCACGGGGACTGCCCCCCTCCCTTGTGCCCAGCTCCACCAGCGGGTGCCCTGGGAAGCTCTCCACCCTCACAGCCCCGCTCTGGAGTCATGGAAAGGCACGGAATCAATTTGTCTGGCCCTGACTCGCAGAAATCGGGTTTGGTGTGACCTTTCTGAGGGAGGCTAAAGAGCCTTTGAGCAGGCAGCGGCCTCTGCACAAGGAGCTGCTTGTGCACTGCAGTCAAGAACGCCAGAGCCTTCTGTTTGAGGAGTCAAACACAGCAAGCACAAGTCACAACCTGCAAACAGCAAATCTGTTTTGGGGCCCTTATCTTTACTTGCCCCAGTTTTTCCCTGTTCCTCATCAGAGGTGACCTTCGCCGGTGCCATCTCACCAGGGCTTCCTCCAGCGCCTTCCTGCCCTTCCAACCTCGAAGCTTTTTCCACCTCAGGTCTGTGCCAGCCTCATAACCCTGAGCTACTCATGCAGCGTGACCCTTGAATCCATTTCAAAGTCAGGATAGCAGCCAGCATTCCCTGTTCCTCCACGTGCAGCTTCGCGCCGGGCTGCGTTAAATGCACTTTGTTTAAACGGGCCCAGTTTACCAAGCAATCTGGATTGCTCTGCATGACTGCCCTGTCCTCAGCATCGTCTCCCACTCCACCAATCTCCGTGGCAGCCGCAGGTTTATCAGCAGTGATTTTAGATTTCCTTCCAGACCATTGATTACAGCAGTGAATGGCAGCGGGCACGGCGCCGCTGCCAAGGAGCAGCTCCAGGAGAACCTCGCTCCATGAGGAATCCCAGCAAAGCTTCCCTTCTCTAAGCTCTGGATAAACAAGATCTGCTTCACAACGCCGTGCTGAGAATCCCAGAATCCCAGGTTGGAAAAGCCCTCCAAGGTCATGGAGTTCAAGCCATGTCTGATCCCCAGCCCAGAGCACCGAGTGCCACATCCAGGTGTTCCTTGGACACCTCCAGGGATGGGTACTACAAATGTCCCTGGGCAGCTCCTCCCAATGCCTGACCACCTTTTCCATGGAGAAATTCCTCCTGGTGTCCAACCTCAGAGCAGTGTTCATGAAAAATATTAAAAATAATAATAATGATAGTAACAAATTTCCCATTATCAGCTGGGTGCATCCATCATTCTCCAGCTGCTCTGTACCCAGCACAAACCAGCTCTGCCTCTCCAGCCCTGCAGGAAATCCTGGAGCAGCCCTTGTTCCTCACAGAGGCCAGGACCATGCCTAAGGAAAGGTTTAAAAGCCGGACCTGTCACGTAATGCCAGTGCCCAGTGTCCCCTGCCATCAGCCACGGTGACTGACGTCAGTGCTATTTCCATCAGCCATTCCCTGCTTTAGCCATTAATCCAGTTGTTCCCTGGGGCTGCCGAGGACAGTGAGCACTGCACAGCCCCAGCCAGCTCTTCCAGCTGCTCGTGGCATCCCTGCTCTCCCAGTCCTGCCCATCCCAGGCTCCCCAGCTCCACGGACACCCCCAGAGCAGATATATCCCACTCTTTGGTACAAATTATTCCATTCAATTATGTCAAATATCTCTGTTTTGAATGCCTTTGCTGGTTCCCAGCGCATGGGCAGGTCCCACATCCTACGTTGTTATGTCTCAGCCCAAATTACTCCAACTATTCAGTCAATACTTTTGCATTTTTCCTCCGTAATTAGCAATTTTGCAATCTCCACTTGGAATTAACAGTTCCTGAATTCCACCTCTTCCGGCGCATTTTTAAAAGTGCTTATTGTGTTGACTTTGCAATAATTGATTTTCCCCCAATGTCTTTGGCTTTGCTTGTTAATTTTCTACACTCGAAGAACAACTCATTTCTCCTAATTGCTGTAACTCCCTCCTTTTACCCCCAGTATTTATTGGTTTCCTACTTCCAACTGCTGCCACTGTGCTGGAGTGGGTATGGGGCAGAGCTGTCTGTTTTCTCAGCTGAGAAAATGTGACTTTGGATAAAAAGAAGGCATTTTCAGGGTTCCCAGTCCCCAGTCACTGTGATATTTCTCATGGGGACACCTGTGCCAGCTCCACATCTGAGGGACAGACAGAGCTGCTGTCCCCCTCTTCCCACAGGGATGCTCTGTTGGGGATGTTCATCCCTGGGAAAATCCTGCAGGTTCCATGCTGCTGCAGCTCAGGGATTTTTCCCGAGGAGGAATCGTTGGCAACTCTCCCTCTGATGATCCCCACCCTCTGTGAAGTGCTCTCCTGCCTTTCTGAGTCTGTGCCTGCTCCGGCCTCCGCAGATTCTGGCAGCAATGAACTCCTGGCCCATGTGCTTGCTGGAAAAGCTCTTCCCTTTGCTCTTGCCTCTGCTGCCTGCTCATTTTGCCTTGAACTTCTCCTGCCTGCAGGGTTGTGAGGGAGCAGCAGTAATTGCTCTTTGCTCTGCCCCTTCCCAACACCACAAATCCGGGCTGCATCCTGCTCTGCCAGGGGCTCCTGCAGACAACCAGGCAGGTCTGACCAGCCCTGCTGCCCTTCCCTGTGCCCCTTCCAGCCCTGCTGCCCTTCCCTGTGCCCCTTCCAGCCCTGCTGCCCTTCCCTGTGCCCCTTCCAGCCCTGCTGCCCTTCCCTGTGCCCCTTCCAGCCCTGCTGCTCTTCCCTGTGCCCCTTCCAGCCCTGCTGCTCTTCCCTGTGCCCCTTCCAGCTCTGCTGCCCTTCCCTGTGCCCCTTCCAGCTCTCTCCTAATTTTCCAGCCCCAGAGAAGCCAGGCCCAAACAGCCGGCTCCATTTTTGGGGTTCCTGGCAGTAGCTATAACTTGTTTTGGTGAGGAATTTTCATGAGCTGTCCCCGACCTGCCTGGTCCTGGCTGCACATCTCAAATCCCTCAACACCAATGCCTGACTGTGACATGAGGTGCTTTAGAAAAATTATATTGGGAGAAATTTCTTCATGGAAAGAGCAGTCAGGCATTGGAAGGAGGGTGGTGGAATCACCACCCCTGGAGGTGTTCAAGGAATGACTGGAGGTGGCACTCAGTGCTCTGGGTTGGGTGACATCAAAGCTTAATGAGCTTGGAGGTCTTTTCCAACCTTAAAGATTCCATGAGGATTCCCACTCACGGATGCTGTACGGGGCTAAGGGGACCCTGCCCTCCTCAGGCCCTCTGCTCCCTCCTGCCTCTTCCTTCCCTCATTCAAACATCTCCAGCTCCCACCAGGACCTGCACCACGCTGATTTTCCTTGATAAACCCAGGGAAAACAAACTTAGCCCCAGTGACAGCAGTACCAGGAGGCAACAGGAATTTGGGATGTCACCAACCCATGGCACCACCGCCTGTGCAGAGGGCAGGGACTGAGCAGCAGGAGAAATTCCATTGTTCACAAAGGAAGCTGTCAAATCTGCCCTGGGCACCCTTTTCCTGCTGGCAGGGACAGAGGGGAGCCACCCTTCCCCTCCTCCCCGAGCAAAGTGGGGAAAATCCAGCCCTTGTTAACTGGCTCGCTGCTGATCCCAAAGAGGGACCCGCAGCTCCCGGGCTCCCCTGGCAGCTCCTGTGCCTCCCCACACGCCAGAAGCCTCCTTTCAGGCAGCTGCCAAGTGAGCTGCTTCCCCAACAGCCGCCACAATGCAGCAACTCACAGGGCCGGGAGTGAAAGGCAATGTCAGAGCCAGCGCCCGGAATATCAAAATAAGTGACAAGGGAGCCATTGTGGCATGGGAGTTACTCAACTTCAGATGGATTCATGAACCCCTCTCCTTAACAAACCAACCTGGAGCGATGCAACGTTCCTGGATATGGAGAGGAAGAGAGAAAGATAAGCCCAGGGCCCGTGCTGGGAACGACCCAGAGCCAGATTTCCGTGGGTGGAGGCTTGGGAGTTATTTGCTTTGCCTGGCGAGGAGCGGGGCTCCAGTGAAGTGCAGCACAGCCTTTGGAGCAGGAGGCTGAGGGGAATATTATGTCCATGGAAACCAGGGCAGGCCTCGAGGAAAGCTGGAGCTGAATTGCTAAAACCACACAGGGCAATGCTCAAGCTCCAGGAAACAAGACACAGGCTCAGCTCGTCCCTGAGCCGACCATTTTACAGCATGAGAGCTTCTGCTACTGTGCTGGGGTGAGGATGGAGTGAGACAGCTCTTCCCATCCTTTTCCATGACCCTCCAGCAGCACTGCACTGATTTTTGGAGGAGAAACCCCCCAGGAGTCCTTCCTGCTTGTTCTGCTCTCACCTTGCAGATGATGGGAAGAGTTCAGGGCATTTCCTGGCACAGCAGCACCCTGAGGGGCAGGGACAAGGCTTGGTGTCACCTCCTGGCACCTACAGTTCCCCTCTGCTCATGCCCTTGCTGGCCTGGGGCTCCTGTCTGCCCCAAGGGTCTCTCCCTGCCCTGTCACAGAATCTCCAGGTTGGTTAAGCAGACCCAGCTGCATTCCCAGGACTGTTCCCTGTTTACACAACACGAAGGAATTGAGGGAAGGGCTGGGCAGGTCCCAGAGGCTCTGCCTGCTTTGGACACAGGAGGGAGATGGATGGATCCATCTCTAAACCCAGATGTGGTCTGTACACACCTGTGAGACCCATCCTTTATTCTAAACACTTGTTCAGGCTCTCCAAGGTTTGGTCCCTGAAGGTGGTGTCTCCCAAAGAACCCTGATGATTCTGGAGCACCAAATTAGCACCAAGTTAAAGGCCCAAATCTGTCATCTTCCAGTCTGACTTCACTGGGGTCATCTCCACCCCAGCCACTGGAGTCCCACGGGGCACATCATGGGGTGACAGCTCTGGTCCATGATGCTCATGGGGTCCATGATGCTCACAAATCCCTGCATCCATCCCCAATTCCCAACAACTCTTCAGCTCTTTCACTGCTGACAAACCAGAGAAGGTATCCACAACCAGAGGGAAAACACCCAGGTATCCATGGAATCCCACCTCCCAAACACAGGTATTATCCCAAAAAGCACCTGCTCCCCCTCCTGAGTGGCTACTCAGCTGACAATTAGCAAGTGCTGACCTTGCAGTCAGCAGAGCCAGTCTCCGAGTCCTGCCGAAATAATGATAGCAGAGCAGCCAGCCTCAAATGGACATCAGCTCCCGAGGCACTATTTAATGAATAAATCCAGGGAAAATGCGGGCTGACTCCACATAGGTGCCCCGAAGCCTCCTGAAATTTGCATGATGCTCAAAGAAGCCGCCAAAGCCCGGTGCCAACCTGCCTGGTCAGATCGAATTTATCTAACTCAGAGCAAGATCTAACGCAATTAGAAACCCATTTAGGCAGCCTGGGGACAGAGCCTGCCTAACCCTCAGCCTATCCCAGCTCTGAGCCCATCCAAGAGGTGCCATTTGGCTTTTCTTTGGGTGAAATGAAGATGGGCAAGGAAAATACGGAAATAAATCATCGGAAGGGCGAACGATAAAATCGAAAAGGGTCATAATCTTTATGGAATGATGTCTAAATTGGCCTGACCGTGCTGCCCTGGAATGTCTGTCACCATCCAGCTGATAATGGAGCTATTCTGGAGATGGTTGGTGTGGAGTGGAAATTGCCCTGGACGCAGCCGGAGGCCTCATAATCACGTTAAAACCATCTGAAGATCCCAGGGAGAAAAAGCTTCTGGGACTGGGAGCCACACTTGAATAAAACCCTCGGGGAATCCAACAGCTGCAGAGTGGGAAAATAATGCTGGGAAAATAATGAGCTAATCTGGCTCCCAGTTGCATCCAGTGGAGCTGACAAGGAGTGTGGAAGGCTCTGGGGAGAGCAGGGGGCCCGAAGCTGTAGACTCAGGACTCCATTAAAAAAAATGGAGACAACCAGGAATGCTTCCATGGAAGCCTATCCACAGAAAACCTGTCAATTTGCTGAAACCAGATCATTATTCAAGCAAGCTCCTTGTTTCAGGGTTGGGGCGTGGGGGGAGATCTTTGCTGACACGTGAAAATGAAAAAATGATGCTCTTGCAAAGGTACCTTTCACTTCAGGACTCCAGCCAAGTATTAATTATGGAGCTCAACTCGAAAAGGTCAGGCAGAATCATGCCTTTAGAAATTACTAGGAAAAAAAATATTTATATATAATATATATTCTGATTGACTTGGGAAATAGGGAGAAAAACTGTCAATTCTTCCTGATTTGCTTTCAAATTGAAAATTTTCCTCTGAGAGCAAACCTGTTTTGCAACCAGCTCTATTTCCATAGGCAAAGGGCAGCAGCCATTCCTGTTTGCCCAAGGAATTGTGCCTGTTCCAGAGGTCTGGGCACCCACATACTGCAGAGATGGGCAGAGCCCTTTAGTGGTCTGTACCTCCTGACAAATGGAGACATCAGGTGAGACAAACCTTCCTTTGGAGACATCAAACAGGTAGGACAAGTCATAGGAAGGCTTCCTAGGGCTACTTATCTTGCCTGCACTGCTCCAATTTCCATCCCCACTGGCACAGGACCCCTGGGATAGATGAGCTCTGTAAATCTCAGGATTGCTGTCACATCCTCGGCCAAATCAGATCCTGGCTCCAGACAAATTTCCAGCACATTAGCTGGAAGGTTTCTGAGCTCTCTGGGCAAAAGATGCCCTGATAGTCCCTAATAAACTGCAATCCACTTGAAAACTCTGGGAAAAAAGCTTCTCCTCCAGGCCCTTGCAGAGCCTGGAATCACAACACCCCAAAAGGCCTTGCCCAGCCTGAATGAGAATGAAGGGGCCCTTCAAACGTCTGAAGGTTTTGCCTTCCACAGGGCTCAAATGTTTTTGATGAACAAGCAGGAAAGATGAACGGATGAGTGTGAGAGGAACAGCTCACAGGACACCTCCAGCAGGATCTCAGTCCAGAGCTGAGCCACGAGGTGCCCTCCCAGCAGGGCCAGATCTGTGCTGGAACCTCCCCGGCAGCTGCTCCCGAGCACCGGGGAGCTGGGAGGATGTGAAAACCAGGCCATGTGGGAGAGGAATAGCTGCAGGCTTTCAGGTTGCTCGGGCCTTTCAAGATGTCTCCGAGGAGCTGAATCAGGGCACGCTGCTCCGACAGCTCCAGAGCGGGATCAGCTCCCAGGAAGAGAGGTGCAGATTCGCTGCCCTCCCCAAAGGCTGAACTTTGATGGAACGTGCCAGGATCCCTGAGCCATGTGCAGATAAATCAGAGGGGGTGTTTTGCAAGCCAGGAGGAGCTCAGAAGGATGTTTACATCCTGGGAAAGGGGCATCTTCAGAGATCTCTGGGCAGGACCCACAAGGCCTGGCTGTGAGTGCCAGGAGGATGGAAATGATGATGTGGTGGAGCTTTCTCCTGCTCTCCCAGCAGGTCACAGCCCACGCTCCCACCACAAACCCATCCACGCTTCCCTGCAAGCAGCTGAAGGGCTGAGGCAGTAAACAGCTTCCACCACACAAGGCATGGATGCAAAACAACCAGGAATGTTTTTTAGAGGATCTGGGGGAGTTGTTTCCTTTCTGGTCCTCTGCCTGACCTCCTCTTCCTCTCTAGAGGGCTGGGAATCACACTGGGAAAAGAAGCCTTCACTACAGGTAGAATATGGAAACCAGGTTCTCAAGGGTGCGCAGACCTCCAGGAAAGTTCAGAAATTGAATGGTTTGAGTTGGAAGGAATCTTAAAGCTCAACTCATTCCTCCCCCTGCCATGGTCAGGGACATCTTCCACTATCCCAGGGTGCTCCAAGCCCTGTCCAGCCTGGTCTTGGACACTGCCAGGGATCCAGGGGCAGCCACAGCTGCTCTGGACACCCTGTGCCAGGGCCTGCCCACCCTCCCAGGGAACAATTCCATCCCAATATCCATCTAAATCTTTCCTCTTTTAGTTTAAAAGAGTTCCCCTTATCCTATCACTCTCTGCCTGTGTAAAATGTCTCTCCATTTTTTATGACTCTCCTTGAAGTACAGAAAGGGTCAGGACAAAAGACAAGGTCAGTGAAGGACCTGTTTGGGGGAAGCTGAGTGGGTCTGAGTTGCAGATCTGACCATAGAGGTGAAGCCAAGGCTGAGCTTCACCCAGGTTGAACGGGTGGATGCTGCAGCCACAGTCAGAGGTGACAAGAAAAGGGGCATCAAGATGCCAAGGGTGACCCCCTCACCCCTGTTCAGTCCTTCTGTGCCTCAGCTGAGCTGTCTGTGCTTTCTGGGCTGCTGAGGGATCAGGGCTCTGCAGGAAGAGCCTCTTTTGGAATAATCTCCACTGACCATCTTGGTTTCTCCCAGGAGCAGAGCTGTGTTGTGCAATGGCAGCTTGGCTGGCCCGGGAGCACAGCCATGCCCAGGGCTCCTGGCAGGTGCTGTCACAGGACACGGGTGTGGGGATGAGGGCGGAGGGGCAGGAAGGTGATTTGGGCCTGGCACAGGGCTCAGCATTCCAAAGGATGTGCCAACCAGCAGGAGATTTGCCAGGGCATCACGAGGGCTGTGTCCAACACCCCACAAATCACAAAGGGGCTCTTTGGGACCTGCCCTGGCACCAACCCACACAGGGGGATACACTCTGGGGGCCACCAGCTCAGGGACACCAGAGCACAGCAGCCTCAGCAGCCACAGCAGCCACCCCTTTGCTGTCCCACGGCTCCCAGGGCTGCCCTGACACAATTCCAGCCTCTCTGTGCCCTTTGCTCCAGGCATTCCTCAGCCCTTGTTCCCTCCACAACACCCTCCCTGGCCTGTCCTACATCCCGCACCCTCTCATTACTCCAACCTCCTTCCATCCCATCCCATCCCAGAACATCCCAGCTCTGTCCTCACCCGGGAACACCCCACCCTCCACCTACTCCAGCTGCATCCCACCCTCTGTGCCTCACCCCACCCACCGCCCCTGGGTGCTCTGTGGGCTGAGGGGACACCGAGCGCCTGGGGACACGCAGGGACCACGGGGACACGCAGGGACCACAGGGACACATCCAGCCACAGCCCCGGGTTCTGCCCCAGGATCGGGGTGTTGGGTGAAGCAGCCTGCAGGGCTGGGCCCCGCTCCAGGGAACAGCACTGCAGCTGAGAGCCCGGCCGAGCGGGCAGAGCAGTGCTGGGAATATCAATCAGGGAGGCTTGGAGCGGGCGGCTGCACACACAGCCAGGGCTTTCATCCCCCAGGATCCACAGCTTGGCCAGCAGAGCCAGCCAGGGGCTCAGCCCTGCACTGGGAGGGCTCAGCATCCCTCTGTGTTGTGGCCAGCATGGTCAGGAGAGACTGGGGAAAGCCAGGGTGAAGGAAGAGATCAGGAGAGAGGGTGGAGAGGAGCAGACACAGTTGTGAAAGAAGAAATAAGATTCGGGGGGGAAAAAGGCTGAATTCTGCAGGATCAAGCTAGGAAATTCTGATGATGGCTCCAAGGACATCAGGCAGGGGAGAGGCTGAGGCTGTGAGAAGGGAGAGGAAGAGGAGGGGAGGGAGGAATGAGAAGCAGGGAGGAATGGCAAGAGGTGAACTGGGCAGTGCTGTCACCCAGCCCCTGGGGGAAGCCCCAGGCAAGGAGCACAGGCTGGGTGAGCCTTCAAGGGAGAAAGGATGAGGTCCTCGGCGCTGGTGGGGCCAGGGACTGCCAGGCAGGAGAGACCTGGTGACCTCTCTGATGGGTTAGGGACATCAAGAGGCTCTCTCCTTGTAGACCTTGCCTACAGAATTGTCACATGGGCAAGGCTGCCCACCCTGCTGTCACCTGCTGTCACTGGGTCCACCCTACTGCCACCTTCCACACAGCACAGCCTGTGCCCCACTCCCTGGGGCCATGCAACCCCTGTGCCACCTCCTGCTGCAGTCCAGGCTGCACAGTCCCCACTGCCACCTCTTTGGAGACAGGGGTTGTGCCCTGTCCTGTGCCACCTTCCCCCCGGGAGAGACTCCGGCTGCATCCCCTGCCCCTGACACCTGGACGTGTGTCCCTGCCACCCCTTGTCACTGAGATCACGCTCCCCTCTGTGCCACCTCCGCAGGGTGCTGGCAGTGAGCATCCCATCCTGCTGTCACCTCCCACGCACGGGGCGCAGGCTGGGTACACCCCGCTGTCCCCTCCCCCTGCAGCACAGTCTGAGCACACCCACGCTGGCTCTGCCTGTACCACAGGGCTGTTCTGCTCATCTCCCCTGGCTGAAGCTCTCCTCATTTTGAGGTCCCAAATACCCCACGGTGCTCTCACTCCCTGCCATCAACCCAAGTCCTCAGCACAGATGTGCCACCACACCTCCCTGCCTTGCCCGTGGTGCCCTCAGCATCCTCACCAATGCCCCAGCACAGTGCATGACCCACTCCCCACTCTGTCCTGTGCCCCCCCAGCTCCCCCAGGCACCCCAGTGCTGCTGCTGTGCTTTGACACAGCCACTCTTCCCAGCAGATCCAGGGATCTGCAGCCCCTCAACGACACCTCCTCTCTCATTCAATCTCAGCCCAGCAGAACCAAAGCTGACCCAAGTCCAGCCGATCCCAGGAGCAGGAACTGATTCACAGTGCGGAGGAACTGCTCCCAGTGCAGCGTCTCTGAAACTGGGGAAAAGCAGGGCAGGTCCCCCATGAACCCTCAGCTCCATCTGCAGCTCCTTGCTGGATCCATTTATCAGCTCATTCCACGTGAACGACCTTGATAAAACCCACTGACCCAGGACAGTGGGAGACTTTCCCAGACATCTGCCAGCACCTAAACCTGCAATTTATGGAGACTCTGAGCTAAATTCTCGAACAAGATGATTTCATTTCTGTCCATTACAGCTACAATATTCCTCTCCTCCCCTCCCGCAGAGAGTAATTAATGCTGCACCGCGCTCCGAGCCCGCGGGCAGGTGCAGGAACCTCTGCTGAGCTCGCTCGAGTTCACACCACTCCGGTCTCTTTCCCAGGTGGTGGTGGGCTGTAAGGACCTGGGGAACGACCCTACATCTTGGGAAAGGATGTAGAATATCCTCTCCTGGTAAAAAAAGATGGAGCCTGGGAGCCAGGCAGAAGAAAGAGCCGCTCCCCACGCCAGCGCCTGAGTTCTCACCTCAAGTTCATCAAAGAGCTGCTGAGGACGAGGAAGGAAGGGAAACTTCTGTCAGAAAGTTCCCAAAGGGATGCAGCTAGCAGGGCTGAGCCAAGCCCCCAGACTGCCCTGCCCAGCCCCGCGGGGAGCAGTTACTGAGGTGGTTGCTGGTGTCTCCTTTCCTCCTCTGCAGCCATCGCATCTCCCCGCAGGTCTCAGCCCTGCCTGCCCAGGAGGCCCAGACACTTCCTGGATGCTTCAAGATAAAACCTTATGCTGTTAGCAAAACAAACGAGGAGGCTGTGAGAGCCAAGGTTGGCACAGGGCTCAAACCACGGAAGCCAGAACCACTGGTTTCCCCGGCTGATCTCATCTCTCCCAGCGCCAGAGCTCCTCAGCCCTGGCAGCCTGGTGAGGCCACCGGAGGCCCCGGGGAAGAGGTGAACTGGTGTGATGGGAGGAGGGATGGGTGCCCCAGTTTGGAAGAAAAAACAGGAGAAACAGGAATGGGTGGCCAGGGAGGGGGTCCCTGAGATTGAACAGTGGGATGGTGGGAGAGGGGTGTTGGACTGTTCCTGCCTACCAGGATCCATCTTTTCTCCAAACAGCTGAAGACAAGACCCTGAGAGAGCCCCATGGCATTGGCATCACCCCATCCATCCCACCAGGAGATTCCATACAGGGCAGAGCTATCTGCGTGGCGAGCAGGACTGTCCGGATCCAGCAAGCCTTCCTGAGAGGATGTCTCCTTCCCATCACCTCCCAGGGTGGGGGAGCGCCGTGATCCAGGCACTGCTGACATGCCAAGGCTCCATCTGCAACCGCGTGCGCCCTCATTGCAGCACTGCGGCGGGCGGGAGCTGGCGGCTGCCAGCCCGCGCCGGCAGGATTTGGGTCAGGCTAGCCAGCCACAGGGATCTGCTCGCCACGCTCTGGCTGTGGGACGTGGGTGGGGCTCAAGAGGATGTGGGGATCAGCCAGGAGAAGATTTGAGGGAGGATGTTGGTGCGGAATGAAATGAAAGTTGGGCGGGCTGGACCATGGCTCAGACTGCATCCACATCCACTCAGATGTTTGTGTGTGTGTGTGTGTGTGTGTGTGTGGTGTGCAGGTGTTGGGAACCCTGTCCTGGAGGAACATCTTTGGAGGGCCAGACATGGGACATGTCAATCTGGCGATGAAGGGTCAGCACTAAGAGGCCTCTGGACTGACCACCCTGGGGCTTGGGGGAGGGTTTGTGGAGATGGCCAGCCCATGTGAGCACCACTGCTGGTCTCCACAGGGCCTGAGTGTTCCAGTGGCCAAGGACATGGAAAATAAGCCTGGGAAATTGCTGGGAGTGAGAGCCTTCTTAGGGGCAGTAGGGAAAATAAGGCACAACGGGTCAAAAATAGAAAACTTTATTGAAGTCAAATCCAACAGGGCAGCTGAGCTCAGCCCCACGGCAGGAGCCCAGCCTGCCGCTCACCGGGGTACAAAGAAGGGGACAGGGATCTCATGGGGCACAAGGGGTACAGCATGGAGGGGGAGTGGGTGGTCCTCACCCATGGGGCCCCAGGAAGAAGACAAAGCCACAGGCACTCGCTCCCCCTCTCCCTCCCTGGCTGGTTAAGGACAGAAGTGCCAAAGCAGAAAAGTGGTGCAAGCTCCTAAGTGACCAGACAGCCTGAGAAAGAGGGTCCTGCAAGCTCTGCACTCAGCCCACGACCTCGTGGCTCAGCTCCAAGCTCCAGTGCACGCCAGCGAGCAGCCAAGACCTGCCTCCACCCTGCCCTGCACGCAGAGAACCCCCCGGCGACACCAAGAGCAGTGACCCGACCGCAGCAGACACCCCAGTGCCCCTCTCCCCCAGCCCCCAGCACAGCCCCAGCCCCACCACACGGACGGGCCATTCCTGTGCCACCAGGATCTGCGGACCCTCTCCCGCAGAGCCACAGCTCCGAGCCTGGTGCTCGTGCTGAGGGAAGCCCGGATTTCACCGCCCCGGCTGTGGCAGAGGGCCTAAGCCTGGGGGAAGCTGAAGCCTGAGCCTGGGAAAAAGGGAGAGCTTTTCTCCTCCGCCCAGCCCAGCCCCACCTGCCCGGGCAGCCGCAGCAGGCGCAGAGCTCCCTTTGAGGCGCCCTGGCACAGGGATGGTGGCAGGTTCAGCTGCACCAGCAGAGCCGGGCTAGCAACAGTGAGGCCAGAGCCTTCCCAAATGCTGCCTGGAGCAGGGCAGGGCTGGAACCTGGCTGTGGCAGGAGCAGGACCAGTCCATCCTCCCCATGAGCCAGCCCCAGCGGAGGGAGGGATGGGAGGGTGGGCATTGCCCTCCTTGGTGCTCTTACAGTGGTCCCCAAAGGGGACGCAGGTGGGTGGCATTCCCTGCCCGGAGCCCCACATGCAGAGCCACACACATGCAGCGCCCTTCGCGTCACCGTCACCCAGCCAGCGCCACCAGGACCCAGCCCCGGGCACTCTGACAAGGGCTCAGACATTTTTTGGCCTCCCCCACACCATCCCCATCCCCTCCCTGCAACACGCCCAGGCTCTGTGGCTCGGCTCCGGGGTAGTCCAACGCCAGCCCCCTGGGCCACACATGCAGGGCTGGGGGCCAGTCCACTCTCACTCCCACACCTCTGTCCAGATGGCTCCCCGGTGCAGCGGGGGGGCCGCTGCCGGCCTCAGGATGAGCTCTCCTACCTGCTTGTTGGTGTATTTCTGGGGGTTGGTGCGGTAGCTGTAGTCCGAGTACTGCTCGGAGCCCGTCGAGTTGTTGTCCCCGGTGCCAACAAAGGTGTTGGTGGCCGGCAGGTCCTGCACCACTTGGTGCTTCTTGGAGGCGGAGGGGGACTGAGGCTGCAGCTGGATGGAGGGCAGCGGCGAGTTGGAGCGGTAGTGGCGGCCCAGGTCCGGGCTGCCCGGAGGGTAGTTCAGGGGCAGGTGGATCCGGGGGCTGTCGCTGACGGAGTCGTTCATGAGGTTGAACTTGAGCGATTTCTGCAGCCCCGTCTCCTCCTCGTCCTCTGTGGGCTTGGGTGGCTTGGGAGACTTGCTCTTCTTCACCTTGCTTTTGCTCTTCCCACTCTTGCTGGCCTGCTTGGGCGCATACAGGTCCTTGGTCTCCTTCTTGCCCGCCTGGTAGCCACTCTTGGCCTCACGCTGCCGGCAGTAGCGCACCAGGACCACCAGCACGATGACCAGGGTGACGGCCACGATGCCGGCGATGACCCCAAAGAGGATGTTGCTCCGCTGCTTGCTGCGCTCGTACTCAGGGTCGCCGGCAATGTCGATGTCCAGCGGGGTGTCCAGGCTGTGCCCCACCAGCGTGTCCAGCAGCGTGCGGTTGGCCAGCGTCTCGTTGACATAGAAGTGCACCAGAGCCGTGCCGTGCCGCGAGGGCTTGCCTTTGTCGTTGACGCGCACGACCAGGCGGTGCAGGCCGTGGTGCTTGCGCAGGATCTCCTTCTCCAGGGTGATATCTCCGCTCTGGGGGGAGATCTGGAAGAGCTCGAAGGGGTTTCCTCCTGTGATGCTGTAGATCAGCTCGGCGTTGATGCCAGAGTCGATGTCCTCCGCCTTGACCTTGCTCACCTGCTGGCCGGGGCTGGTGTGGGGCAGGATGTGCTTGTAGGTGGCGTTGGAGGGGGAAGTGATGAAGGGGGCATTGTCATTCTCATCCAAGACATTGATTGTCACCCCCACGTAGGCAGACCTTGGGGGATCCCCACCATCCACTGCCTTGAGTCGGAAGGTGTAGGTGCTCTGCTGCTCCCGATCAAAAGAGATGCTGGAGAGGATGGTGCCAGTGCCATTTTGGATGACAAAATCCCCGTTATCTTGCTCCACCGACAGTTGGATCCGGGCATTTTCTCCTTTGTCAGCATCGATGACCGTTACCATGCCCACAGGGCTGAGGGGTGGCATGTTCTCCATCACTGAGAAGTTGTAGCCACTCAGCATGAACTTGGGGTCGTTGTCATTCCTGTCCATGACGTTGATGGCCACAGATGCTGTGCCCTGCTTGCTGGGGCTGCCCTTATCTTCTGCCACCACCAAGAACTCGTAGCGTTCCCGCTGCTCTCGGTCCAGCACCGCCTTCACCCGGATCTCCCCAGAGTCAGGGTCAATGGTGAAGGAGCCCTTGGAGGAGGGGTCTGTCACCAGGGAATAAACCAGCTTGGCATTGGAGCCGCTGTCAGCATCAGTGGCACTCACCTCCATGACCAGCTCATCGGGCTCATTGTTCTCAGGGAAGGCCACCTCAGTGAAGCTCTGGCTGAAGACAGGGGCATTGTCATTGACGTCCATCACCTGCACCTTTAAGGAGTTGGTGCTGGAGAGGGGCGGGTTTCCCGAATCCACGGCCACAATCTCAATCGTGTACTCTTTCACCGACTCGTAGTCCAGCGGCGTGGTGGTCTGCAGGAAGTATTTCTTTTTACTGTCACTCCCTGTCTCACTGGCCTGGCGCAGCTGGAATGGGACATCACCGGCCACCACACAGGTCACCACGGCATTTTCACCCTCATCTCGGTCGGACACCTGCACCAGAGCCACTGCTGTCTCTACTGGCACGTCCTCCGAGATGTTGGCCATGCCATCCTGGTGGGTGACCAACCCTATGCCTCTGATCTCTATGGAGGGTGCGTTGTCATTCATGTCCTTGATGGTGACCACCACCTGCGTGCGGGCGCTCTTGGGGTTGGCGCCCTTGTCCTTGGCCATGACGGAGAACTTGAGGGTGCCGATGTCCTCGCGGTCGATGGGGCCCTGCACGGTGATGAGCCCCGTGGCGCGGTCCAGGCGCAGCAGCCGCCGCACCATGTCCGAGGCCTGGTGGAAGGAGTAGTCGATCTCAGCGTTGGCGCCCTGGTCTGAATCGTTGGCTTTCACCTGGAGGACAGAGGGACAATCAGTGAGCAGGACGAGGGCATGGCAAGAGTGAACCCCTCCTCAAACCGCCGTGGCCTTCTCTGGGGACAGCCGGGGGGGAAAACAGGGATTTCCTCTTCTGGGGCCAAGGACTGTGGGGCAAAGAGCCTGGGACCGGCAGAGCAGCTGGGAGCCGCCCTCAGGCATGGAGGCTTTGCCTCGCTCTTCCAGAGAAACCGGCTGGGCCGGTTGGCTGCGCTCCCCTCCCGGCCGGCTCCGGCACGCAGGGAATCCTCCGGAACCATGGAACCATGCCACTGAGACCCAGCCAGCAGCAGGGAGGGACAGCTCCAGCTGTGCCCCCAAGGAGGGGCTGGAGCAGCTTCCTGGCTCAGGTGAGGGCGAGGAGGGAGGCAGTGATGTGCAGAGCTGCAGCAGCTCTATCACGGCATCCAGGGATGCAGCTGAGCAGGGGCTGGAGCTGCCTGAGGCCGGCACAGCACCATCCATCCCTGCCCACCCGCCAGGAGCCCTGCATCCCCATAAACCTGCCTCTACGCCTATTATTTGCTTTCTAAAGAAGATGAGGTTTGTCTAACATTTGCCTCCCTAATCGGCTCTCTGAGCAGCCTCTTCTCTGCACCATTTGCTGCTCTGCCGTTATCTTGCTCAGCAGATTTGGATGGAGAACGAAAGTTGTTAAATGTAAATTCCACCTTTTACCTCCACTCACAAAACAGGCGGAAGTCATTTTCCCCCTGAAAGATAAAAGCTGAGCAATGGCAGCAGCGGCGTCTCAGCCCATTCTCCTCCCGGCCATGCAGCTCCCTTATCTGCTTCCAACTCCTATTCTCTTAACAGTGAAAAATGAATTCTTAAAAAATTCACATCAGAATTAGCAGGCAGATGAGAGCTGGCCGCGCTCCGCTTATTAAGATGGCAGCTGCAGATAAACAGATGTCGACTACTATCATCTCAATGCCCCCTCCAAGCCAAATCCACCAAGATCCAGCCCCCTGGGCTCTCCAGGCCAGTTTGCAGCTCTGCCCGAGACGAGGCAGAGCCCCCACTCCCTGCAGACAGCAGGGCACCTCCAGAGCCATGGCCAGGCCTGTGCACGGACAGCAGGGATGCTCCCTGTCCCACCTCCTGAGTTTCCATGGAGCGGCCAAGGGAATGCAGCTCATGAAAGGGTCTATGTCTTGTCTGCAGGCAGCACAGAGACTGTGCTGGCCCCAAGCCAGACTCTTGGTGGCCCTCCGGTCCCAGCCCTCCCAGTAACCTGAAACTCTGATCCCTGCAGCCCTGCTGCTGCCCCTCAGCCGTGCCCTGCAGCCCCACTTTGCCTTCCTGTGCATCCTCCCCAACCTCACTTGAGCAGATGTGACATCCCAGGGACCTGCCTGCCCACTGGCCCTGCATGACACCGTGGGCTCCTCCATCCAACCCTCCCTCCTCCCTGGAGAAACCACGGCTGTGTCGATGCTCCTGGGTTATCTCTGCCGCCAGGCAGTACGAAAAATGGTGAAGAGTCCCCCGCACTCACCTGGAGGACAGAGTGCCCCACAGGGCTGTTTTCAGAGAGCTCTGCCTCGTACAGGGCCTTCTCAAATTTGGGCGCGTTGTCGTTCATGTCCAGGATGGTGATGCGGAGCAGGGCACTGCTCGCCCTCGGGGGGTTCCCCCCATCCTGCACCTTGATGGTCAGATCGTAGGAGTCCCACTGCTCCCGGTCCAGGTTCCCCATGACGATCAGCTGAGGCTGCTTCTCATCCTGGTCCTCAGCCACCTGCAGCCCAAAGAGCTCCTGCGCCTCCGGACCAGCCATCAGCTCATAGGAGGCCACGCCATTGGGGCCTGAGTCCCGGTCCATGGCCAGGGGGATGGGGAAGAGCGTCCCGATGTTGGTGTTTTCGGGGATGGAGAGGGTGAGGACGGGAGAGGCGAAGTTGGGGGTGTTGTCATTGATATCAAGCACCTCGATCTGCCCCTCGAGCAGGCGGGGGCTGCTGTTGGCATTCAGGTTGGTGATGGACACCTCGAATTCCAGGAAGCAGGGTTCTCCGGGCAGGAGGTGCTGGCACTCCCGCAGGTTCTCCCGGTCAATGGAGGTCTCTGTGGTGTAGATGTCTCCAGTCTTGCCATCCACACGGAGGTACGGGGCCCCCACTTCCAGCTTGTAGAGGTGCCCCATGTCCGGTAAGCCGTAGTCGGAGGCCAGGCTCCCTATGAGGCTGTTGGGGGGTTGTTCCTCCTGCACTTTGTAGACTGCACGTGTCCCCGAGGCCAGGGCAGGGAGCTGGCAGAGGAGCCACAGGCCCAGGCAGGATGCCAGCGGGTTCATCCTGCGCTGCAGGGGAGCTGGAGGAGACACAGACACCGGAGGTTAGGGACCAGCCCACGTCCCTGGCTTATCCCACTGCGCCATGTGGGACCGCACATGGTCCTGGCACGGCTCCCAAAGGGAAGGGGCTGCTGGGGCTGGCTGGCTCCTGTCAGCCTCCAGTGCCCCCAAGGACCCGTCCCAGCTTGCAAAGTTCCTGCAACGCCCTGCTGGAGTGAGTAACCCTGTCATTGAAACCTCAGCCCTGTCACTTGCAGGAAGCCACTCCTGCCACTGTCCACCCTCTTCGTCACCACACCAACTGTAATTAGACCCAACGAGGCACACTAACAGGGTGGACTGCAGGCAGCCTGCTGCCAACAACCCGATGGGAGCCGGCCAGACTCCGAGACAGCTTCTCACCACCCAAACACAGGAGCATTGTGTGCCACCAGTGCAGGGGCACTGCCTGCCATGCATGGCAGGGACACATGGACACTGCACGCAGCTGCCAGCACTGCAGAAACAGGAGCACCAAATGGGGAGCTCTGCCTGCTCTGTGGGGATGTGGGGCTGACACCCACCCAGCACTGCAGGGACATAGGATACTGAAGGGACACAGGCCTGACACCCACCCAGGGACACAGGGCACTGCAGGGATGCAGTGCTGCCACCCACACAGGGATGGAGGGCCATGGATCACTGCAGGGATGCAGGGCTTCCACGCACCCAGCACTTCAGGGATGCGGGGCACTGCCAGCATACAGCTCCCTCCCATCCATCACTGCCTGCACTGCAGGAACAGCAGCAGCCACCACTTCGAGGACACAGGACACTGCAGGAATGCAGGACTGCCGCCCATCCAGCACTGCAAGAACACGAGGCACTCCAGGGATGTGGCCCATCCAGCACTGCAGGGCTGCAGGGCACTGCAGGGCCATGGGGCGCTGCAGAGATGCAGGGCTGCCACCCCTCCAACACTGCAGGACCGTGGGGCATCACTGTGGCAGGGACAGAGCAGCACTGCCATTGCTGCACTGCCAGCACAGTGGCACTGCCAGCCTCGCACTGCGAGCTACAGAGGCACCACCCACCCGGCACTGCAGGGATTCAGGGGCCCTGAGCATCATCCCTCCTGCACTGTCTGTGGAGCACTGCCTCCCCCGGTGCCCCCAGCACTCAGAGGGACACTGGGTCCCTGCTCAGGCTGTGCTGCAGTGCAGGAAGCCCCTGGGCAGCCCCCAGCAGTGCCCAGCCCTGGCGCACTGCAACGGCAGCACAGCATCCCCCTTGCTGCACAGTCACTAGGCAACCCCACACCCTGCGCCAGCAGCTCCTGTTCCCTTCCTCACTGCAGACACACTGTTCCTTCCCATTCCCTCCCACTCCAGTCTGGGACATGGCACGCACTGGGTGCCCACTCCGTGCCAGTGTCCACCCCACTGCTGCAGCAGCAGCGATGGGAGCGCTGCCCCCCTGCATTGCAGAGACACCCCTGCACTGCTGCACCCCGGCCCTCGCCACTGGCACCTCTTCCCCGTGCCCACACACTGCCCAGGCCGTGCCAGGCACACTGCCAGCCCCACAGACTGTCCACTCCTGTGCCAAGCTGCATGCCCTGCAACCAAGCCCCTGTCTGGTGCTGTGCTTGGCCACCAGCTTTCTGGTTCCCTAGTTTCTGTTCTGGGAACATATTTTACTCCTTCAGGGTCCAGAAGCGCCCACACAGCTTCTGCTGAGCCATGAGCATAAAGGGGTTCAACACAGCTCACTGGCACCCAAAAACCCAGGAATCAGGTGCCCTAAAAATCACAGCCACAAACATCTGCCAAAGCCCCACAACAACATAATGCTCTCGCCACTCCTATCGCTCCCTCTCTCCATACTCTGTGCCCAAGGAAAAGCAAATGCTCTATGGGCGAACACTCCATCACCATCTCCCTCTGTGCTGAACACAGCAAGTGCCAAGTTCCTGGTTAGCCTGGCATTGTACAGATCATCAGCAAGTGGAACACCCCTGCACTGTCCTCCTTGGTACTTCCCACAAGCCAAGAGCTCCTAGTCCCTCCATGCCTCTGCTGCCCCATGGGCACGGGAACATGGAGCTCTGCCTCCTCAGTGAAAATACATCTCTGTGGCTGGAGAGCAGACTGTGGCCCTGAAGCCAAGCTTGCCTCTGCTCCCTTGTCCTGCCACTTCCTTTGTGTGCAAAGGACAGCCATCCCCCGATATCTGAGGCCATGGAGAACTGCCCACTCTGCCACTGGGATGTGTGACTCCCCGAGGAAGGGATGAGGAGTGCAAGACCTCTTCCATCCCTGGACCATGCTGAGGATGGAGGAGGTCAGGAGCCAAGCAGAAACACAAGAGATTTTTGCATCAGCATGGGCAGTGTGTGTGCGCACACGTGCGTGTGTCTGTGCTGGATGTGCACATTCCAGGGGTGTGCACCGGCCTAGAGCACAGCCATGTGTCTGTAGGAAAAGGTACACACATCACATCCGTGCTCTAGCAGGGTGTGCAGGTGTGTCACACGGGGCAAGGAGCACATCCCTGCCCGCTCCAGGCCCATGCCCCAGGTGTGAGCTCGCGCTCCTGCACGTGTGTGTGCCCCACACAGCGCGTGTGCCCACGTGTGCGCATGCCCCCGGCGCCGCTGCCTGTGGATGTGTGTGATGTCACCCGTGTGGGGGCACTGGCACCTGGGTCACACTCGTGTCTGCCACATCCCTGGGGTGCAGACACACCAGACCCCCCATATCCGGCTGCCTCCACGGGGTGAAGCTGCCCCGAGCTCCATCAGCCCTGCGCTCCAGCTGGGGACGGCTGTGAGTGAGGACGGGGAAGATGGGCAGCTCCAGCCCTGGGGAAAGGGCTCCCGGAGGATGCCCGGGCTGGAGGAGGCACCGTGCCCGCCGCTGGGCTGTTTGCGCTGGGCTGGGCCCTGGCTGCTGCTGACGTAGCCACGTCCTGACTAAGCCTGGTTCGAGGTGAAAGATCGCAGGAAGAGGGGAAAGTCTCAAGGCAGCGCGGATGCCTTACATGGCTGAGGGAGCTGGGAGGGAGGGCCCAGCAGCTGGAAACGCCAGGAGTCCTGTGCCAGCCTGGAGGATGAAGGGTGTCACCCAAAGGTGCCCAGCACTCAGGATTTCTGCTCCAAAAACGGGGCTGGAGTCTGAACCCGAGCCCCATTCCCGCAGGTGAAGGAAGAAACCCTGCAGAGCAGGGAGGTGGGAGGAGGAGAGGGGCTGAGAGCCTGAGGGGCAGTGCTGGGAAGGTACAAGGGGCCCCGGACTCGGCAGGATAAGGAATCAGCAGGGTCAGGAATCCTGCTCAGCACCCAGGGGTGCGAATGACACAGCGCAGACATGAGAGTCCAGAGCTGGGTGTGAGGAGGAGGAGGAAGAGGAGGAGGAGGAGGAAGAGGAGGAGAAGGAGGAGGAGGAGGAAGCCTCCACAAGCACGTCTGTGCAGGAGACTCAAGCTTCCCAGGGGCCAGTCCAAGGCACCAGGATATTTTCCCATGGGATCTAAGGACCATCCCACACTTTCTTCTCTGGTGCCAGGCACCTTTTTCCAACCTGCTGGCAAAGCACAGAGCACTTAAAAATAAAAACCCCTCCCAAAACAACTATTCCTCCACACACATAATTCTCCCTACGGGGAGAGTGTGAGAGAGACTGAACCACATGAGAGAGGCGTTAGTCACGCTGCTTAATGCATGACTGGGAAGCTCTCGGAGGACAGTGGCATGCAAAATCCGACAGAATTCAGCCATCCCCACCAAAAAAAAACAAGCCTTAATGAGAGAGAGGTTATAAAGCGCCGCGAATTTAAGCAACTGCTTGAACAAGCCTGTGCTCCCTGTGATTCCCACAGCCTCCTGGCCCCGTTCCACGGGAGGCAGCACCGCTTCGGGAATGGGCACCAAAGTCCAGCCTCTCCTTGCTCCCAGCGGCTGATTGCGTGGCTCGGAGCCACGGCTTACAAGTCTGTCCAAAGCCTGCACTGAGCACACAAGTGCTAATCCCACCCCCCCGCTCGCCCCAGCACTGCTCCGACACCCGGAGCCGGAGCAACAACCCAGCAAACAGCGCATCCCAGCTCCACGCGGGGATCAGGGATCGTGCTGGCCGGGAAAACGGCCACTGCTGGTCAGTCCTGCGCCGAAGGCACGGATGGGCTGAATCCTGGGTATTCCGTAGCACGTCCCAGGATTTGCTCCAGCTCCGGCTGCCACTGCGGCTGCTCGGTGTTTCTGCAGGCTGGGCCCGAGCGCCCGGAGCCAGAGCACCTCGCGAGGAGGAACCCCACTGGTCTGGCAACAGCGTCACTTCAAAATCATCCCTGAGGAGCTGGGCAGTGATAAAAAGCCGGCAAAGCCCAGGGTCCTCCCTCCTCTTGCTGCCTTCTCCTCACCCCTTCCAACTCTAGCAGCCAGCGAGGCAGAGACCTGTCAGAGCCTCCCTGGAGTGGCACCCCTCATCCTCCCACCCGTGGGTCCCCCACAGACACTCCGGGCTCCTGTCCCTTCCCGCCACCATCCCACCCTCCACCCCGGCTGGAGAGGGGCCCTGGGGGAAGACAAAAATGTCGCGGGCCTGAAACACTCCGGCAGGGCCGCTGGGAGCTGGGCACAGCGGGAGCGGCTCTGCTCCGGGGATGCAGCCGGGAGAGCTGGGGGGATCTTGGGGAAGGGGGACAGGGTCCCGCCGGCCTCGCAGGGCGCCGGGGGAGCCGCTGCTGCCGGCTGCGGCGGCTGGCAGGGACGATGGAGGCTGGGCTCCGCTGCCGGCCGCCGCGGCCGAGGTTCGCCGGTCCCCGCGTCGCTGCCCGGGCTGAGGCTCCGGCTGCCGCCGGCTCCGGCTGCGGGCACAGAGGGGAGCGGATCCCCCGCTCCCCTCGGCGGCTCCGCCAGCCCCGCGCACACGCACAGAGACACGCGAAAAGACACGCACACACACACACGGATACACGCATGGACACACGCAAGCAGGCACCCGTGAAAAAAACACGGCAGCCGCTCTGCCGGCACCGGCTCCGCGCTCAGCCTCGCGTACCGGGAAACAGGGATCCTCCGCGGCGCAGGCACGCACAGCCCGCTGACACACTCGGAGCCCGCTGACACACTCAGAGCCTGCTGACACACTCAGAGCCCGCTGACACGCTCACTCGCACGTACAGCCCAGTGACACACTCAGCCGCACACGCACAGCCCGGTGACACACTCACCCGCACGCTCGGAGCCGGCTGACACACTCGGAGCAGGCTGACACACAGAAGGCTCCGCACACGGACACGCGCACCCCACTCGCGTACCCGCACCCCGGTGTCACACGCACCCCACGCGGACACCCCCGGCGTGCGCCCCCGCCAGCCCCTCGCACCCCGCCGCTCCGGCTCACGCACAGCCCCGCTCCCAGCCGGCTCCCGGCTCTCCGCAACTTCTGCGGCTCCCACGCAGCCGCGCACCCCGCGGGCGCACACACCCAGGGCTGGACGAGGGACACACACCCAGGGCCACCCCCACGCGGAAAAACAAACACCCCGGAACACGCGC
>VZTB01008833.1:44257-71162 GCA_013397245.1 Thryothorus ludovicianus
AAAAAAAGGAGGGAGGGGGGCAAAAAATATATAAATGTCCCGTGGGAACCGCCCCCCTCCCCGGGCCGGGGCTGCGGCTCCTCCGGCAGAGCGGCAGCTCNGCCACCACCATGGGGAGGTGGAGCTCCGGCTCCTTATCAGATCCCGAACCCGGCCGGGCAGCCGGGACGAGCGGGCAGCGGCTGCCGGGCAGAGCCGCCCGGCTCCGAGCTGCCGGTACCGCGCCCAGCGTCGTGCCCGTGGAGAGCGGGGGTCCCCGCGGCCCCCCGGACCCCCTCACCCCGGGGACCCCTCCGCTCCGCGCCCACACACGTGTGGCTCGGGTCTCTCTTTTCACTCCCCTCTCGGTGCTCTTAGTAATTAATTCGCTCATTTATTCTCCCAGCCGGCGCTTCACAGCCCCACAACCCCACGGCACAGGGCCAGGGACCCGGGCCAGAGCAGCCGGGAGGGTCCCTCGGTGGAATCGAGCTCACCGGGGGCTGTGCCCACCCTTCCCCGGCCCCCCAGCCCAGCACGGCTGCAGGCAGGCTGCAAAGCTCCTCTGCTGGCTGCGGCGGTGGGGCTGGAGCGGCCGCTGTGCCCTGCCGTCACACCCGGTGAATCACGGCTTTATTTATTGCGGGGTGTCGGGGCGCAGCAGGCACGGAGCACCTGCGACTCCCAAAAGCACCCGCGAGCTCCCAGCGCCCTTGTGATGCCTTCACAAGCTGCTCTCCCTCAGCTGGCTCCTCACCCCGCCACCTCGGCTGGCCAAGCGGAGTCCCCGGGAGCCTGGGGACAGCGTTCCAGGACTGCCCCTTCCCCGGCTGCCTCCGCCGCCTCCGTGCTCCTGCAAGGAGCGGCCGCGCTCCCCGCCAGAGGCTGGAGCTGCAGCCCGACCCTGCCAAAACCCTCAGCACGCTCCGAGGGTCGCGCAGCCCGTGGCGCTGCCCCTCACCCGCCTTCCGGGCCGGTTGCGGCGCGGATTTCTCGCCAGGATGCTGGAAAGTCCTTCCCGCTCCGCCGCAGCGAGGATGGGAGCGCGTCTCCCCGCTGAGCTACGCCAACCTGTTGCGCAGCGCCCTTCGCTGCACACATGCTCAGCTCGGCTGCATGACTGCACCATCTAGAGGCTGCGCCTGCCTGCTCGGAGTAGCCCGGCTCCATCTCACCCCCGAAATCACGCCGTTTTTCCCCCAAAATTGCCGTGCTTTTCTCCCAAATCTCCGCGCTTTTCCCCGGCAGCGAGCGGGTTCAGCCCGTGGCAGGGCTGCACCCCGCTGGGCAGGAAAAGGGGACTGGCGAGTCATGCCTCAGGGTGGAAAGCCCTGCTCTCCTCCCAGACTTTCTGCTCCCGCAGAGATGTCGGCTCCTCCGCGTCCGTGCACGGGGCTTTTTTTCCGAGTGTCAATTCACATGAAGCCAATTTAGCAGAAGATGTGAAGTGAGAAGCCAGGGAAGGTCACAGCCCACCTTTGGGGCAGGGAGAGGAGCTGTGGGGTTTGTCAGGCTGTGCCCTGTGATCCAGCATGAGCTGGGCAGGGAGAGGGAATGAAATTATGTGGAGACAAGGGTAGATTTGATGGATCTGTAACTGGCAGCCCTCCTTGGAGGGACGGAGAGCTGGAGCAAAGGGAGAAACCAAGGGAGTGACCCCGTGGATCTGAGGCTGCCCGTGGAGCAGGGACAGCAAACTTTAAAGATTGCTGGGGACCAAAGGTTTGCATTTCACAAGAGTCACGGGGCAGTCGATCAGCAGAGGCACAAGGAGTGCCGTGGAGTTGGGCATGTACCTGGATCAGTGGACACCGTTGATTTGTGGGACAACACTGACTGTCACCTCAATCTCTGCTCAGACACGTTTCTGAGGGACAAGTGCAGGCTCTAGGAATGCAGGAGAAAAGTGGCATCAGGAACCACCTCTGAGCAGCCTGGCAGAGACCTCCACAGTGCCAGCAGCACCTGTGGCCTGGGGACCTGAGGGGACAATGTGTACAGGCTACTGCTGGCCTGGCATCCCAGTGCTCCCTCATCCATCTCTGCCTTCCTCCTCCACCCCACTGCCTTTGAAAGCCCCTCCCAGAGTGCCCCTTGCCCTCTGACAACACAGGAAACTTTGCTGTTCCCTGTACTTCCTTCTCCTGGGTGTTACTGTAGAATCCCAGAAAGGTTTGGGTTGGAAAGGACCTCACAGACCATCTCATTTCACCCTTATCTGGCAGGGATGCCTTGCACTATCCCAGGATGCTCCAAGCCCCTTCCAACCTTGCCCAAAACACTTCCAGGGGTGGAGCATCCACAGCTTCTCTGTGCAACCTGTGTCTCACCACCCTCACAGGGAAGAATTCCACCCTAATGTGTACAGCTCCAGATGAGTCACCCATCCTCACCTTGTCTTCACCATTCCCAGAAAGCAGAGCCAGTCTGAGCAACAAGAAACCCTCAGGCTGCAGCTCTGTCTGCAGAGTTATTCCGTGAGACCCTGCAGGGCTGGCGGTGCCACCGCCCCCGGAGCTGCTGCTGGAGGCTCTGGCTTGCCCCGAGCTCTGAGTCCCCCGTGCTGGGATGCTCCAGGTATCCCGTGCTGGGCTGCTCTGGCATCACACAGAGGCAGCTGCCTCGTGGTGCCAGTGGGGCCTTGTCAGAAGAACAAAGCCTGCGAGGGAAGAGCATCCAGCTAAATCTCCGGGAAAGCGAGAAGAAAGAGAAACACGGAGAGCAAATGAACCTTACAAGAGAATAAATACCCCCTCCCCAACACACACACGCTGCAACCTGGCTGCCGTCTGCTGCAAGGAGTTCAAAGGCTCCTCTGTTCTCTCTCTCATCAGCTCTGGGCTCCGCAGGAGAAGCAGCAGCTCGGATTTGGGCAGCAAATGCTAATAACACAGATGTTCTGACAATCCGCTTGTTTCTACAATTAAAAACAAAAAGATCCTCAAAACCCAAATGCGAGGAAATGAGCACATTAAAGAACTTCTCCTCCGCTCGCCTCCTGCGTCACCGAGGGCTGCAGGTTTGCGGGGGAAGGAGCTGGGTGGGTGCAGCCCCATCCGGAGCGTCGGTGGGATAATGTGGGAGCAGCGCATCCCTCGGACCACGGCGGCTCTCCGGCCACGGGCTGCGGGCAGCCAACCCCAGCTGGGATCCACGGAGCAGCCGGAGGGCTCCGATGTTCGCCGCCTGTCTTGCCTGTGGGATGCTCGCTGCCAAATTATTGGGAGATTGTTTTTATTACTGTTTTAACTCTTTTTTTAACCTTGTTTTTCTCTTGGCTGCTCTTTCACTCACTCATTAATTTTGGTATTTTTCTCACGGTATATAACCCCTGTCACGGCTGCCATGGCAACAGGAGGGAATGTGCTCAGCGCTAAAATATCCTCTCAAAAATAACAAAAATAAGACAACAGAGGCAGCTTCTGTGGGCTGCTGCAAATGCAGATCTGGCCTGGCTTTGTAGTGACGGAGGATGAAGGATCCTGCAAGCCGGGGAAGCCCCTGAGCCCTGGTCCTCCCACAGCGCTCGGCCCACCCCACATCCCAGGGCACGGGGGCTGCCTGGCTGGGAGCTGCTCCTGGAATGGACAGGGGGGCTGAGCATCTCCAATCTCCTCATCCAGCCTTAAAGGCTCCTCACCATCCTCAGGGATCCCTGTCCCTTGTTCCTCAAAGCCCCACGGGCTCCACCATCGCCACACTGGGAGCTCCTCCTGGGATGGACAGCAGGGCTGAGCATCTCCAATCTCCTCATCCAGCCCCGAAAATTCATCCTCTTCCTCAGGGACATTTCCTCAGGGATTCACTGTCCCCTGTCCCTCAGTTCCACCGTTGCCACACTGGAAGCTCCTCCTGGGATGGACATTGGGTCTGAGCTTCACAGAAAGCTGCTCCCCTTCCTCAGCGAGCACCGTTCCCTGGATAATGGGGAGGAAAGGTGGGTCTTGGCTTGGAGAAGGTGGTGAGGGCATGGCTCAGGGGTGGTTGCTGGCGTCCCACGGTTTTCCATCCACGCATGGATCCCTGGGATGTCTCACCATGATGTCCCCACACCCAGGAGCTGCAGGCAGCGTTGGTGGCAGGGCCAGCAGGGCTGTCACCCAGACCTGCTGTCTCTGTGTGACAGGATCACCGGGCTGGGGAAAGAGGCACTTGTGTTGATAGAGCACACTCGGATCTCTCTGAGGCATTTGACTTCCTTCCACCTGACATTTTGATTAAAACTTGCATTAGAAGGAATTAACAGGGCACAGATGAGATGGATTCAAACTGCTTCCCTGGCAGATCTCCGAGGGGGCTGCTAATGGGGAGAGAGCAGAAAGGAGCATTATTCCCACCTCCCTCCCCCGGGGCCCCACGCTTCGTCCGCTGCTGTGAAACATTTTTATCAATGATGGAGACGAAGAGATGAAATCTTTGCTGGGAAAGCTGGAAAATGACACCCAGAGTGATGAGACAGAAAGGGAAGAGGATGTTTTCACCTGGTTAAATGGTCAGGGGGTATTTGACTGCAGATATCTGGAATATATCTGGGGTTGAAGTTTGGATTTGAAGGCCTCAGGCTGGATCTTGGAAAGCAGTGACTCTGGACAAGCCCATACAGGCTGGGGAGAGGAACCCTGGCTTTTAACCAGCAACCAAGGGAGCTCCTTTAAGCCCTCCAAGGAATAGCTGCGTCGGCCAGTGATGCAGATTTGTCTGTGAAAGAATAATTAGGGATCATTGTGTACTGATGTGTGGGGGCTGAAAATCAGTGAATAGCACCCTGCTGGAGCTCTTTGTCTGGCACCCACACTCAGGATGTTAGGGGAACACCAGGAGAGCTGGAAGGAGCACCACAGACCCAACCACAGGCTGGAAAAGCCAGGCCTGGGGTGTGATGCAGCTAAAACTCTGTTATCAGGTGATCTGAGCACCTGGCCTGTGTCCTCCCACGTGGAAAGCAGAGCAGGGAACCCTTAAATCCCACAGCAAGGAGTAACAAAAGCAGAGCTGCAGCTGAAGAGAGGCAGATTCAGCCTTGGACTGAAATCCAGCATCCAAGTGGTGAAAGCATTTGAAGGCTGGAGGAGCTTTTTTCGGGGAGATGATGGGCTCACAGCACTGCTGCAGCTTTTGTCACCAGATTAGATCTCACTTTAAAAAAGAAACCACTTAATCCTGGGGGCAGCTCTGAGGCCGAGGCGAGGACAGGCTGGGGTGAGTGACCGCCCTGGCCTGATCCTCCACCTCATCCCTTCCCTCTGCAGGCCGTTGGGAACAGAGTGTCTGCAGTGCCCTGCAATTATTCAAGCACTGATTAATCAATCCCCTGCTCCAGGGTTCAGGAAGGTCTCTCCAATCCCCACCCATCCTCTGCGGCACCAGACACCTCCTCGAGAAGAAGCAGCAGGGCCCCAAAATGAAATCCTGGTGGCTGATTGAGCTTTGGTGCTCAGTGCCTGAGCTGATCCTGGGATTCAGGCTGGGATTCAGCCTTGTGCTCCCAGGCTGCTGAAAACCCATGGGGTGCTCCAACAGCTTCCCCAGGTTGGGAGGCACCCCCAAGGGGAAGCTCCTGCTGTTCCCAGCATTGTGCCCATGCCAGTGGTCTGGGCTGTGGTGGTCTCCTCTCCCTCTGGCACTCTATTCCCAAAATACTCAAATTCCTGCTCTTGGGTACAAGGAAGGAGTGAGTGGGGCTGTTTCTGAGGTGTGGCATCACAGACTCATGAAATCACAGCATGGATAGGGTTGGAAGTGGCCTTAAAGCTCACCTCAATCCAAATTCAGGATGCCACTCACTAAATCACATCATTCAGGTCCCTTGGCCCCCTTGTCCCTGACCCGGGCTCCCCATGGCCTGGCAGGAGCAGGTTTGGGAAGAGGCACCCTGGCCTGGTGGTGCCTGTCCTGCTGCTGCTGGAGCTGCTGAGGGTCTGTTAGAGCTGAGGAGAGGCTGGAGAGCAGCAGGAAAGGGGAAGCTCTCAGGAAGTGCAGCCTTGCAGCCTTGCAAGGAATGAGCCGAGTTTCTCACTTCGCTGACGCTCTCTGAGCTGGCCTTGCCTCCTCCAGGGATCTGCTATTCATTCCTCTACCAAAGGAGAATTACACCCATTTCCTGCTTTTGTTAGGGTCCAACGGTCTCCTGCCTGAAATCCCACCTCCAGCTGCTGCTGGGAGATGGTCCAGCCCTGGAGACAAGCGAGCAGGCGCTGGGAAAGGGAGATTTCCACACCCTCCCACCAGGAGCTGTTGAGGACTTGTGACCTCCACAGGATCCTGCGGTCCAAGGGAACAGGAGGAGGCTCAGGGAGAGGAGACCAGACCTGCCCTGCCCGTGACTGGCATGGGGGATGGGACACACAGAAACCTCGGCTCAGGCTGGGACCTGCCCGCGGAGTCTGGGCTGGGCAGGAGAGGAGCTGATCCGGGCACGGAGAAAGGGAGAGACTCATCCCTCATGTGGGGCGAGGAGGGGCTTGGGACCCACGGTCAGCCGAGGTCTGTAGGGATCAGGGACAGATGGGGACCGTGGGAGGGTCCTGGGTGACAACAGCAGGTCAGGGACTGTGGTGGGGACAGCCAGACCAGGCACGTGGACAGCAGAGGGTGGAGAGTCAGGGTGAGCATGGATTTGTCAGGAGATGGCAGGGACAGACAGACTNAGACTGAAGGCAGGGACAGACAGACTGAGGGCAGGGATGGACAGACTGAGGGCAGGGATGGACAGACTGAAGGCAGGGACAGACAGACTGAGGGCAGGGATGGACAGACTGAGGGCAGGGATGGACAGACTGAAGGCAGGGACAGACAGACTGAGGGCAGGGATGGACAGACTGAGGGCAGGGATGGACAGACTGAAGGCAGGGACAGACAGACTGAGGGCAGGGATGGACAGACTGAGGGCAGGGATGGACAGACTGAAGGCAGGGACAGACAGACTGAGGGCAGGGATGGACAGACTGAGGGCAGGGATGGACAGACTGAAGGCAGGGACAGACAGACTGAGGGCAGGGATGGACAGACTGAGGGCAGGGATGGACAGACTGAAGGCAGGGACAGACAGACTGAGGGCAGGGACAGACAGACTGAAGGCAGGGTGAGTGCATGGGGACAGCAGAGCAGAGGTGAGCTGGGGGACAGGGAGCCAAGGTGCCACGGGTACAAGCAGGGCAGGAACAGTTCCCTGCGGGCATGGAGGCAGGAACAGGCAGCCCTGGCACTGGGATGGGGGAGAGCAGGGCAGCACAGGCTGGGAATGGGAATGCCCTGAGGGCAGGCTCTGAGGGGAGGTCATTGTCCCTCTGGAGCTGGCATGTGGCAATAGCAGGAGGCCAGCGAGGGGCTGGCGTAGGAAGTGGTGTCAGCAGCGATGGACCTGAGTGACCTTTGCAGGGCTGGGGTTGTGTTTGCTCCGAGGGGGTGACGCTGCCCCTTTATCTCCGCTCTGTGTTTGCTCTGCAATATCCTGGAGCCAGCACTTCTCAGGGCAAAATCCAGAGGTGCTGCGGTGAGAATTGAAGGGGAATGAATGCAGGGCTAAACAAGTGGCAGACGAGCTGGGATCCACAGGAAAGGGCAGCCAAGATCAGATACAGCACATCCCAAGGGAGGACTGGAGCTCTGGGGTGGGGGATCCTGGTGGGCATCTTGGGGTTGGGACACAGTGCCAGTGCTGACCCTGGGATGCAGTGGGTGGAATACTGGGGATGGGACATCGCTCCCAGCTGTGCCCAGGATGATGGCACAGAGCTCACAGCACATCCCTCTGCCTGAGCATCACCTGAGATCGTCCCAGGCTGGCATCCGGTGTGGACCTTCTCTCCTGCTGAGGGACAAAGTCTGTCTGTCCCCAGAGGAGAAGCTTTGCCGGCTGCCACACGGGCCAGTGTGCCCCGCCCAGAGCGGGAAGGCCGTGGAAGCAGGGGAGGGTGGCAGGGCTGAGCAGGAAGGAGGTCAGGCAGCTTTGGGGAAGGATCCTGAGGAGCTGTGAGCAAGCAGGGAGAGTAGACTTTGCCCATCCTGGCAAACAAAGAGCATGGGTCACTCCAAAGCAATCCCTGACTCCACCATCCCTAACAGACACAACCTGCAGGGCCCTGAACTTTTGCGTGTTTATTTTAGGATAAAAGCATTAAAGGGAAAATATCAAACAACAAATAATCTCCAAGCACACCAGCTTGCCAGGCGTTCTCTTCTCCCCAGGGCAGGCTGGCAGCTGAGTGCCACATCACATGCCCACATCTGCCTGTCCCCAGGTCCACTGCAAGGCTGGTCTCTCCAGCACTTATCAGCCACCACTTATCAGCCTCAAATCTGACCAGCCTTGATGGGTTTCTCCAGAGGGGCAGCTTTTCTTCAGGCTCATTTGCTGCACTGGCCCTTGAATTCCTTTTTCCCTTGCAAAAGGGCCCTGTGAGTCCTGGGGACTGGAGGGTTTGAGCAGCCCTTCACAGTGCAGGGTGTGCTTTGAACGTCTCCAGCATCTCCACATAATCCTCTCTCCTGTCCCTTTGTTGGTTGCCTTTCCTGGCACACAATTCCCAGCGTGGAGCCGGGTGGGAAGGAGTCAGAACAGCCCAGAGTTGGTGAGCTCTGCACGAGGGGCAGCTTCCAGCCCAGAGGGCGGCTCCTGTGGCCAAAGTGCCCAGCCCAGGGCACCCCCAGGCCACTGCCCAGTGCCCCCCGGCAGCCTGGTGTCCCCAGGAGCTGCAGCTCAGCTGCGATTGCTGGCGCTCTCGCAAACAGCCTTGTTTCATCTCCAGAGGAAACTCTTCAAAGCCACCCAAGCACTTTGATTTCGGAAAGGTTCTCATTCCTGTGAAGATAAGAAAAGCTCCCTTGGCACGGTGCAAGGGCCCCCAGGAGGGACTGCAGCCCACATGCCTGGGAGCCTGGCAGCCACGGGCTGAGACAGCTGAGCAGGCAAACGAGTCCGTGGCCACCAGCAGCATCACTGGTGGCCTCGCATGGGACCGGAGCTGGCCCTGCTGCCACGGGGCTGGGCCCTGCCCTCTGCCAGGGTCAGGGATGCAGTGGGGTGGCCTGGAGAGAGGCTGTCTGAGATCTGGGGAGCGGGGTGGGCGCCTCCAGGCACTCGGGACAAGGAGGTGTCTCCTTCCAGCATTCCTGGCACGGCCTCTTGCAGGGACGATGGGTTGGTGGCTCGGATGCTGCCCCCAGCTCTGGGCTCTGCTGCCCAGAGGCTTGGTTTGGAAACAGGTGGAATGTGCCTGGATGTGGGAGCAGTGAAAAGAGGAAGCACCAGAGGAGTAGACTGGGAGCAGGGAGTTTTGGGTCTAAGTGCCACGCAGGGGCTGGAGAGGGTGTAGAACAGGTCCTTGGAACAGTCTGGGAATACTGGGGACAGTCTCACCAAGGGGGGGATGTTCTTCCTGTCACTCCTCCAGTGGCCAGAGCCTGGGCCTGACCCTCTAACCCCATCCTGGCTCAGAGTCACCAAGACTTCAGCCACAGAAGAGACTTTGAGCCACAGGATGTGGAGGCCAAGGTGTCTGGGTCTTCTCCACAGCAAGGAGTAAAAGGTATGAGGCGATTTGGGGGGGAGATTTGGATGATGAGATCACATAGTTATGGGATAATGAGATCCCTGGGCCACCTCAGCTTGAGCTCCCTGGCAAAACCACCACGATCTGGCACAAAAGCCTTCAGGAAATTACGACTGAGTGTGGGGATTACGCAGAGGGGTCACAGGGAGCTGCACCCTCTGGGAGGAGCTGCAGGAAAGTGAACCCATGGTCTTCCCATCCAGCAAATACCACTGAGCTGTGCCCTGCATGGAGCCAAAGTGGGAAGTGCCACCAGGGCTAGGGAGAGCTGTGCCAGGCACACCAAGTGAAGGGGCAGGGGAGCAGAGGAAGGAAAATCACTGGAGGGTGTTGGCCTGGCTCACAGCGAGACATTAGGAGTGAATCTGGTCACAATTCTGCTCACAAAATGAAACCTCTTGGCCTGATTGCAGCAGCACCACTCAGCCCTGGAGTGGGCTGAGAGCACATCCAAGGGCGCTGTGGAGTGGGCAGGGAGCTGCTCGGCCCCTCTGGAGTGGGAGGAAGGTGAAGGGGCAGCGCTGGTGTCCCCAGGGTGCTCGGTGACAGCAGGTGGGGGCACAGCCAGCACCAGACTGCAGAAATCCAGGGCAGAAGGAGATCTGGGCCCTTTCCTGCTTGCCTGCCCCAGGCTGGGGCTGCCCCACAGCCCAGCTGGACTGCTCCAGGTGACAGCTCTTGGTCCCTGTGTGACACCCACAGTGTCACCTCACAGAGGTGTGGGATGGTGCAGCTGCAGAAAGCCGAGGAGGGATGGGGAGGATGCAGCAATTGTGTCCCCATTGCTGCTGTGACACCACCCCTGTCACCCCTGCAGGGACACCAGCAGCACTTCCACTGGTGATGGACAGAGCATCCATCACCTCCCAGGCCCTCCTGGGGGTGCCAGGGGCTGCAGGTGCCTCAAGAGGCTCCTGAGTGGTTTTCTAAGTGGGTGAAGGGGCAGTCCCCAAGCTGGGAACTTCCCACTCCTCTTCCTGCCCTACTTTTGCTCTGTGTGACCCCACACCTGCCCTGGGAGGCCCCAGACAGGCCCAGATCAAAGCAGGGGCAGCGAAATCGGGAACTGTTGGATTCGAGGATCACATTGGTGGAGCAGGAGAGGGCAGGGTTAGCAGGAATGAACTGGAGACATGCTGGGACTGATGGAAGGAGCACAGGAGAGCCTGGGAGACCTGTCCTACTTTTCCAACAGTGAAGTGCCAGGGCGGGGGTCCCTCCTGATTTCCCTCCTCAGGCCCCTGGGCTGCTGCTGAGGGAGCTGCAGTGGGGACTCCCAGCCCGCAGTCCCGGAGGTGCCCGGTGCCAAAGCTCCAGAGGAAGGTGCACGAACGCCCCGGGGCTCCAGGCAGGCAGAGGAAGCCCTGGAGGGAGGCGCTTGCTCTCCTTTCTGCCGAGAACAGCCTGGGGCAGAAACGCTCCCCTGTGCCTGCCCGGCCCCCACTCCGAACAACGGGGAGCTCCAAAGACTGGGGCACACAAAGAGGGGCACCCCAAGCATCAGGATGATCCCAAGGGTGCTTTTCAGGGAGCTTTGTCACCAAAAATATTACAGAAAACTTTTTCTAAGCTGTTTTTTTCCGGTGTTTTTTTGCAGCCTGAGTCAGGTGGTTAAAACCCTGTGGACCTTTCGGTGCCACTCCACCTCTTTAGGAAAGTGGGAGGGGAGGAAGCAAAACAAAGGCTCCCACAATGGAGTTTTGGTTTGCAGTCCTGGTGTTAGCAGGGCAGAAATAAAGCCCAGAGCAGCAGCAGTGGGAGGCAGCACCCCCAGCCCTGCAGGGACACCTCAGGGGACTGCCAGGGACTTGGGCACTGGAGGGTTGAGTTTAATTTCCTTCTACCTCAGCCAGGTTTTGTAAGGCAATGAGGTGATTTTAGCTCCTGGCTGATGTCACCGATGTGAGGGATCTCTGCAGAATGAGAGAATTGTTCAGGTTGGAAAAGCCTCCAAGGTCATCACATCCAACAGTTAACCCAGCACCACTGTGTTCACCATGAGATCCTGTCCCCAAGTGCCACATCTGCACATTTTTTAGAACCACGGAGTCACAGAATTATTTGGGTTGGAAGGGATCTTAAACACCACCTTATTCCAACCCTTTTGGTGGACACCTTCTCCTAGACTTAGTTGCTCCAAGCCCCATCCAGGCTGGCTTTGAACACTTCCAGGGACCCACTTTAATTTGAGGCATCCCCAGATTGGTGGCTGGATATGGGGAGGTGCAAAAGGTGCCCTGAAGGAGGAAAAGACACACCAGGAGCAAACAACAACCTCTGCCAGCGTCTTCCTGGCACTGCAGACCCCTGAGTTGGTGACCGGCAGCTCTCAGGGTGGGTTCCAGCAGCTTGACAGAGCCTAAATCCCTTTAAAACCGGGTCCTGCTGACCCTGAGCTCTGCTGGAAGGGATGTGCAGCTCTCAGGGTGGGTTCTAGGAGCTTGGCAAAACCTAAACCCCTCTAAAACTGCGTCCTGCTGGCCCTGAGCTCTGCTGGAAGGGATGTGCAGCTCTCAGGGTGGGTTCTAGGAGCTTGGCAAAACCTAAACCCCTCTAAAACTGCGTCCTGCTGGCCCTGAGCTCTGCTCCCAGCTCTCCTTGCTGCCAGCCCCTCCATCCTGGCCCCAAACTGTGCCTGCTGTTGCACGGGCACGACTCGTGTGTCCATGGGGGGAAGCAGCCCCAGGAATAACCCAGCCTGGAAACCAGGAGCTTCTGTGCTCGTTTGAAGTGCTGGATACGGCAGCTCAGGAGCCCCTGCTCACCAAGATTTCTAATTACGCTTCTGCATAATTGTTCCAAGCATTTGCTCACGCTGAAGCAAAGCTTATTGGTTTGTGAGCCCGAGCACACCCCGGGGCCTGCTTTCAAATGTAGGCCCAGCCTTTAGTGCCCCCGGTGCCGTAGTTGGAGGATGTGAATTTGTGTGTTATTGCTGAGAGCTCCGTCACCGGGTTTGGAGCTCGTGGAGGGCTCCAGATGTGTCATCTGGGCCAGGGGATTTGCAGCCTCGTGTGCATTCCAGTGCCGTGGCTGTGAATCCTCCATCCCTGCCTCTGCTTCCCTGCCTGAGGAGGAGGATGAGTTTGGGAACACGGCTCCTGCATGAGGTTGTCCCAGTGTTTGGCCGTGTATTCCCAGATCTCCACCACACTTCCCCCATTCCCTGTGCTGCCTGTGCTCTGTGTGCTCCCAGCCATCTCTGCTTCCCAGTTTCCATCCCGTGTTTTACCCCTTGCGTTCTCCCCCCGTCTGTTGGCTCTCTGTGGGTTAATCCCTATTTTCTCCACAGCATTTGGCTCCCTGTTATGCATCTGCCATCAGAGCAATATGAACCTTCCCTCTTTCTCTTCCCAGTATTTCCAAAGCTCTGCTAAGCAGGCTCCAGCCCTGGCCCCATCGTATTCCAATCCCTACTGTTCCCTCAGATCTGAGATTGAGCCATCTCCATGTCCTAGGAAATGTGAGAGTTGCTCTTCCTTGAACCCCAGGCAAGGCATCCTGTCTCTGGGATTTCCCTGTGGGAGTCACAGCACCCCTGGGAGTCAGGACCAGAGCCGGAGTTAGGGCAGGGGCTGAGATTAAATCCAGCTCTGCCTCCTGCCAGGTTTAGGGGCAGTTGGATGGAGCTTGGAGGGAGAACCCTGGTCTCTGTCTGTGGCAAAGGCTTGGAATGAGAAGAACTTTAATTTCCAACCCAAGCCAGTCCATGATTCCATGATTCTGTAAGAACCTTTCCCATTTCCTTAAGCTTTTGTGGAGGGGTGGGAAGTTCTGAGCTCCAGTTTGCTCTGCCAGCAGGCAGGAATCCGTGCAGAGTGCAACACACGAGCTTTCCCTGCCTTCCCAGATTGTTAGGATTTAGGGAGCCATCCCTGGCAGTGGGGAGACACAGAAAATTGGGAATGTGTCTCCACCAAAGCTTTAGTGAGCCTCGGGAATGTGATGCCAAAGCCACCCATGAAGTCCTTCCTGTGCTGAACTGCTGGGAACAGGGACAAGGGACATCCAAAAGGCTCCTTCTACAATCCCCAAATCCTGGGGCTGCTGTGTCCTTGGGGATGAGGGAGGGATTCCTTCTGTCAGAGCTGTGGAGGCTCCCAAGCAAACAGGAGGGAGCAGTTTGGGGCTCCAAGCAGCAGAACCTCCAATGGCACAGCAGCACCAAGGGAGAAATGTGCCCACAGCAACAACTCCCCCCTGCTCCAGGGATGCTTCCCGCTGCTTCACTGGTGATCCACTTATCCAGGCTGGAGCTCCCAGTTCCCCCCTCCATGGACACAGCCCTTGGAGCGTGTCCAGAGCTGCTGGTTTCCCCAGAGGAGCCCTGAGCACCTTGGCCGGGACACAGCCACCCTTCAGCTGGGCATCCCCAGGCAGGATCTCTTCCAGGACAAGGCCAGCACAGGTCCCTGGGGAACTCCCAGGTGTGGCTGTGCCTGGTGCTGCCCAGGAAGGGGAGAAGGGAAGAACAGCAGCAGCAGCCCTGCGCAGTTATGCAGTAATATCCAAATCTGCTTACTGTCTGCCGCTGTGATTGAAGGAGTTTCTGTAATAATGTATTAGCTAAAGCTTCCAGATTATCCCAAAAACATCAGCTTTAACAAAGGGGTAATGCCTCTTTAATCCCCGCATGATCCCGGTTCCCAGTCTCTGCAGGACATTAATTCACGGCTAATACACAGACTCCAGGCAGGCTGCTAATGTGGGCTGCAGCCCAGCGGGGCCACCAGGCCACTGCTTTGTCCCCCCTGCTCCTGGGAATGCCAGGAGCCCCAGCCTGGCCCCGCTTCCTGAGCAGAGCTCCCGGATTTGGCCGCTGCGGTTGGTCTGGGAGCTATGAAGGGATGTTCCTGTCCTCCCTGCACTGTGGGACTGCCCAGCACTGGATGCTGGATGTGGGATGTGCTCCTCATCCTCACGTCCCTGGAGGAGGTGTAAAGGACACCCTGGCACAGGGTGCCCCGAGCAGCTGTGGCTGTTTCATCCCTGGCAGAGTCCAAGGCCAGGTTGGATGGGGCTTGGAGCACCCTGGGATAGTGGAAGGTGTCCCTGCCCATGGCAGGGGGGGTGGAATGAGATGATCCTTAAGGTTTTTTCCAACTCAACCTATTTTGTTAGTCTGGGATTCCGTGAAAATCAGCTGTGGTTCTGTTGCACTTGGCAAACGACTTCCTGGTGGGAAATGCCATGGCCAGGGGTAATGGGACCACCAGGATCTCAGCAGGGCTTCACCCTGGGCCCATCCCTCGCACCAGAGCAGCTGAGCTGGGGACAACAGCATGGAGCTGTGTAAGGGAGGCTCAGGCTGGAGCTCAGGGCAAGGTTCTTCCCGCAGAGGGTGCTGGGCACTGCCCAGGGAATGGGCACGGCCCCGAGGCTTCTCCAGGAGCCTTTGGACAGCGCTGCCAGGGATGCACAGGGGGGATTGATGGGGGTCTGGAAAGGGACAGGAGCTGGACTTTAGGGATCTTGGGGTCACTTCTAGCTCAGGACTCTGTGGGGTTTCACTTCAAGTTCCTGAGAGCCCAGCAAAGGCAGCACTGCAGATCCAAAACCCAGGGGCTTGTGTGGACAAACTGGAAAACAAGACAGGAACCGGATGAACAAACAGCAGACGGGGACCAGGCCATGCCTGTCCCCTTCAGCAAGACCTCAAGAGCCACTTTGTCCCGCTGACAGGTTGTGCAATTTGCTGTTGTCACCCTGGCTTGCTGCAGCTGAGTCTCCCCTCTCGTTGTCCCCAGCTCAGCCGTGTACAGGGTGAGGATAGATCAAGGAGAGATCCTTTGTGGAACAACTTCTCTGCTTTGTCCTTCTGCCCTCCATTTTCAGCTGCCACAGGCAGAAGGAGCTGGAACTGGAATGGATGATTGTGGTCTCAAGTCTGCTGTGTTAAAGAGATTTCGGCCTGCAACCTCTGGTTTGTTTCAGCCAACTCTGCAGAAAGATTCTCATCTCCCTGGCTCAGAAGGAATTCCCTCCATCCTGCTTGGGGTGGGCACATGGAAATGTTTGATAGTGGGAGGGAACCCTGGAGTTTTGAGGTCCCCTCCCAGTGCCCATCCCCATCCCTGGGACAAGGCCAAGGAGTAGAGAGCACAAAGCAAAAAGCTGAGAACAAGCCCAGCATGGCAGAGAAGGCCCAAGAGGTGGTGGCTCTCCCACACAGGTGGGATCCCTGGCCAGGAACGCTTTCATCCTGCTGGTTGTTCCCTCACAAAGCCGAGATACCCACAGGTCTGGAGTCTTATCTCAGGGCTACCTGAGGATGTCACAAATTGTCATCCGGAGGTGTCGGTCCTCCCCACAGCCTATAAAGGGCCGAGTGAGCGCGGGCTCCACGGGGAGGCAGTTTGAGCTGTGAGGAACTCGTCCCACCCCATCTGCTGAGGCCAGTTGCCATCTGGGCGAGGACCTGAGCACAGTTCAGCCGCAACCTTTGGGCTGCCTTTTTGCAGCTTCCTCTTTTGATGTGGAAATCGGCAGCTACCTCAAAGAGCTGCTCCATGGCTGAATTCAGCAGCAGGTGCCTCTTGCAGAGTGCTCCTCTCTCCCCAATTACCTTTCTGGTCTCCACGGTTACAGCAGCAGCCAGCTTGGGGAGGTTTCTCTGCTGCTCGTCCCTCACCTGTGGGGCATCACTGCAGCTCCTGGGCCAGTCCTGCCCTTGGGTCACAACAACCCCATGGGCACTCCAGGGTGGGGCAGAGGGACTGGGAATTGTCCAGCAGGAAAAGCCTGAGCGTGCTGGTGACAGTGGCTGGACATGAGCCCAGGGGTGCCCAGAGGGGCAAGGAGGCCATGGGATCCAAAACAGTGTGACAGCAGCACCAGGGCAGTGCCCGTCCCCTGTGCTGGCACTGCTGGGGGACCTCGAGGGCTGTGTCCAGTTCTGGCCCCTCTTGGCCAGAGAGACCTGGAGGGGCTGGAGTGTATCCAGGGCAGGGAGTGGAGCTGGGAAGGGGCTCAGCCTGGAGCAAAGGAGGCTCAGGAGGGCCCTTCTGGCTCTGCACAGCTCCTGACAGGAGGGGACAGCCAGGGGGGTTGGGCTCTGCTCCCAGGGAACAGGGACAGGAGGAGAGGGAACGGCCTCAGGCTGGGCCAGGGCAGGCTCAGGGTGAATATTTGGAAAGATTTCTTCACTGGCGAAGTGGTCAGGCACTGCAACAGGTGCCCAGGGAACTGGTGGAGTGACCATCCCTGTAGAGATGAAATCCGTGCAGGAATGTCACCTGGGGACATGGGTCAGTGATGTCCTGGGCAGGGCAGGGGGTATGGTTGGACAGGAGGATCTTGGGGAGCTTTTCCAATCTTGATGATTCCATGATTTTGTGACATTCCCTGGCTGCTCCTGGCACCTGACTGCCCTGGGATGCAGCCCTGGGAACTTCAGGCACCTGCCCTGGCTGTTCCTCTATTTGTGCCGCCCCGCTGTGTGCAGAGGGCCACTGAGGCATTGGGGCAGGGACCGAGCTGCTGAGGGGACACTCACACAGAGATCCAGCCACATGTGAATGCCACTTGGACATGCACAGGCCACAGCACGGTGATTTAACCCTCAGTTCTTCCCAGGCAAGTGGAAGGCTCCTGGGTGGAGCCTCTGCTGCAGCTGGCACTGAGGCACCGCCAGGAGCCATTACTGGTTATACTGGGAGCCTGGTGGAGCCGAAACCAGCCCTCCTACAGTGCCTGGGCTGCAGTGAGTCAGCCACCCCTGGCTGCTCTCTGCCATGTGGGACTGCACAGGCTGCTGCTGCTGGTACCTTCCCAGGGGCTTTTCCATGGCTGGGCATTCCCAGAGCCATGTCACTGCAGGGAAGAGGCCCAATGGACACAGTGAGACACACATGTGACACACAGGTGTGCAAGGGATGGGGCTTGGAGCAACCTGGGGCAGTGGAAGGTGTCCCTGTCCATGGCATGGGTAGAGCTGGATGGCTTTAAGGTCCCTTCCAACCCCAACCATTCCATGATTCCAAGACGTTATCACGGGATGAGCCACAGAGGGTCTGGGTCAGCAATCCAGCAGGAGCATCCTCCTGTTCGGCCCTGGGAAAAGTCACCAAGGTTCATTCTGGCAGCTGCTTCCCCAGACTCCGTTCAGTCCCCGCGCTCCATTCCCCCTGAGCAGCTCCTGCAGCCGGAATAAGGCCGGGAATGCTCCCCCTGCCTCTGCTCTGGGTTCCCAAAGCCAGCACCAGGAGCTGCAGCAGCAAACCTGGCCCCGTGCCAGCTGCTGGAATTCTGTCTCTGCCATGCCACACCTTGGAATGCTCTCAGGGAATCAGCCCCTGCAGGGACGTGGGAGCAGCACGTGTGGATCCCAGGTGTGACATCCCTGGAAAAGGTGAGGCTGGAATCACCACCTGCACCCTCCAGCTTGTCTCCCACACTGGAGGGGACTCCACGTGCGGGCACAACATTCCTGCTCGTGCCCAGCCCACCCCGGAGCTGCATCCAGCGGGGCTCTCCCCCGTGCCAGGGAATGCGTGATCCTTGCAGGGTGGATTCCATGTGCCAGGGAGGCTCCGGCAGCCTGCGGAGCTTTGGAAGAGGACCTGACAGGTTGGGTAGCATTTTCCTGCAGGGCATCATTTCACAGCTACGAGGTGTTTGCTCTGCGGAGATTCATGTGCAGGCACGGAGGAGCAGGACAGGCAGGGAGCCTGGGAATGCCAGGAGCTGAGTCAAGGCACTGGCATGAGAAAAAGTGGGTCCAATTTGGGCCTGGGCACATGGAGGGGAGGAGGTGGAGGCAGCTCTCAGGGGCAGGACACACAAATGCTTCCACTCAGAGCCTGAGCACAGCTTCCATGGATTTACCTGTGCTGGCCAGGCTGGGTGAGGCCCTGAGCAACCTGGGCTAGTGGGTGACGTCCCTGTCAGGGCGTTGGAATGAGATGGTTTTCAAGGTCCCTTCTTACCCAAATCATTCCCTGATTCCATGATTTGTGACCCTGGAAGTTCACCTGTGCTTTACCTACAGCTTAGGTCTCTTGCATTTCAGCAATGCGTCTTCCCTCTAACCTGGGCAGAGCCCTGGGCTAAGGATGAGGGGGGAAAACCCATGGGACCACCCCAACAGCCAGGGATTTTTGGGTCAGGGTAGTGCCCTGAGCCCGTGTGAGCTCTGTGCCTCCGCTCGTGCTGCCTGCCACCCGAACTCCAAACACTTCCACGACAAATAAATGCCACACACCACCCACAGTCAGAGGGTGGGGAGAGCTAAATATACCCTCCCCTGGCGGCTGCCAGCAAATCCCAGTGGGGCCACTTGCCAGCGGGAGCCAGAGCCACCCCGAGCAGAGCTGGGCACCTCTGCACGCTCAGGAATAGGGACAATTCCTGCAACGTGACCCAGCACTGCCAGAATGGGCTCCTCAGAGCAGGGATGGGTGTCAGGCAGCTCAGCCCAGCTGGAAGCTCCCCACGCTGCCTCCAGACAGAGTGAGAGGCAGAGATCCTGGGGAGATGGGCAAGGAAAACCCTAGGGAGGGGGAGGGTGACATCCTTCTCTGCCACCTCCCCAGCAGGGCAGCACAATTGCCAGACCAGGAGACAAGGCATTGGCAAGGCCAGGGAGCTGCTGGCAGAGGGGTGGGGGACAGTGCTGGGGACAGAGGACATTGCTGGTGGGACAGGGGCATTGAGGCGTTGCTGTGGGGTTGGGACAGGGGCATGGGAGCCACTCTGGAGAGAGGGATGAGGATGACGGGGAGATGCTTCTGAGCCTCTGTCACCCTGCATGAGGCATCCTCAGTTCTGGGTGGTGGTGGCACCTTCCCAGGGTGGCCATCAGTGTCCTGTCCAAGCAGGAGGGCAGCTGCCCTGTCCCCAGACGTCCTGCGGGCTCAGCCCCTCCCCTGAGCAGCACTCATCAAAGTGCCTGTGAAGAGCAAGGTTTGCTCCCCCTTTGGAAGCTCCTGGGCTGCCAAGGATGTTCCATAGGGACTGAAATTCCCTGATCTCTGGCAGGCATTGCTTCAGGAGCTGTGGGAAGCTGCTCCCTCCAGCCCCCTGGCTCAGGACAGTGCCTGGGAGCTCAGGGACAGGATGTGATGGGGAGCACTGGGCCACACGCTACCCCTCATCCCCCAAAATGGAAACCTGCGATCCTGGAGAACACATCACAGCGTAAAGAGCGTGAAAGTAGAAAACATCTCGCAGCTCCCTGCCTGCCTGGCTCCACAGAGATCTGCCCACTCAGGCCGAATCTGGAGCCATGGAAAAGGAGCAAACCAGAAGAGCTTTGTCTCTGTTCCAATCCTTTAGAGATTTGAAACCTGACAACAACGCAGGGGAGATTTTCACTCTGTTTTTACAGATTATCAGTGCATAAAAATGCTGCCACGCTCCGTGCCAGACCCATGGAGCAAACCTGCTCCCATTGCCCAGGGAGAAAACTCCTCCCATTCCCACAGGCAGCAGCCCCCAGGCTGTGTGTGTGTCCTGTGAGCATCCGAGCATCCACAGCCCCCTGCAGCACCCCATGAGCAGGACCTCCCCACACAGAGCTGTCTCCAGCTCTGGGGTATCCAGAAGGACTTGGAGCTGCTGGATGAGTTCAGAGAGGCCACGGAGCTGCTCCCAGGGCTGGACCCCCTCTGCTATGGAGCCAGGCTGGGAGAGCTGGGAATGTTCACCTGGAGAAGTGAAGGATCCAGGGAGAGCTCAGAGCCCCTTCCAGCACCCAAAGGGGCTCCAGGAGAGCTGGAGAAGGACTGGGGACAAGGGATGGAGGGACAGGAGACAGGGAATGGCTTCCCATTGGCAGATGGGATACTGGGGAGGAATTGTTCCCTGGGAGGGTGGGCAGGCCCTGGCACAGGGTGCCCAGAGCAGCTGTGGCTGCCCCTGGATCCCTGGCGGTGTCCAAGGCCAGGCTGGACATCGAGACTGGGAGCATCCTGGGACAGTGGGAGGTGTCCCTGCTGTGACAGGGATGGGTTGAGATGAGATTTAAGGTCCTTTCCATCCAAACCATTCCATGAGCCAAAACTCCCTGAGAGCTGCAGAGGCTCTTGCTCCAGATGGCTCTGCTCGGGCTGCTCTGCACCCCAAATGTGACCCTTATTCCCTCTTGCTCCATAGATGCAGTCTTTCCTGTCCTGCTCCTGTGTTTGCCAAATCTGGGGTCCCCCATGAGCTCACCCCACCCCCAGATTGCCCAGGAGAATCCAAGCCAGGAGGATCCCGCATTTCCCCCTGAGAAGGGATTTATCCAAAGGGAGAAAACCAAGGTAGGACCCTGAGCCCGTGGCAATCCTCGAGGCGCAGGAAGCCGCAGCAGAAGAGCTGCATTGCACAGGACTGAGTCATCCACTCTTCTTGCTGCCTCATGTCGGATATAATGGACACGAGGGGGGGAAAAGCAGGATTACGTTTTCTCTTCTTCCACCGGCCACGATCCTGAAGTGTGGCACGGTGGGGACCAGCCTGGCTCCTCTGGGGCACAGCTCAACCCTGAAAAGCCTGGAAAGATCTCCCCTGGATGTGCGTAGGTTTTCCCATGAGCAGGGAGCAGGTGAGATGCTTCCTGCAGGGATCTTCCCCGGGATCAGGGATTGTGGGTGCCACACGGCAGGTTCTGAGCTGTTCCTTTGGCATGTTTGTTCCACCAGCCCGGCGTTGAATAGCCGGGGTTAGGAGAGGCTCTGATTCACCGGGTGGGCTCATTCGAGGGCAATTTCCTGTCCCTGCTCCCTGCCCCACCCTCCGCCGGTGTTGCCGGACTGGTTGTGCCGCTACCGGAGCAGGACAAACAGCCCTCGGGGCTCCTCCAGTGCCAGGGGGCATTTCCAGCCCCACAGGCAGCCAGCTCACCCCTCAGTGCCCAGGAAGCTCGGGGCAGGTCCCCTCCACTCCTGAATCCATCCCGGAATGCTCCCGCTGGAGGCTTCCCCAGTGGATGTGGAGCCCAGCAGAAGTGCTGCTGCTGGCCAGGCCACCTTTTCATCAGCGGGCTGGAAATAAATCCCCAATCTTGCTGCTGATATTCGCAGCTGACACACGAGCCTGGCAGGGCAGTAAATAGCGATGAGGAGCCAGCAGCCTTCAGCCCAGGCTGATCCAAGCATCCCTATTTCATCCCCCAACTGAGAGTTAGAACTGGGAACAAGCAGTGCCGGCTGTTCCTGCCAAGCTGAGCCCGGGGTTTGGAGAAGAAATATGCAGGAGCAGTAGGAAGTGAGGTTTAGCATCCCTGCAAACCTGAGGGAAGGGGAGAGCTGCTGCTGGGGGCTGAGAAAGCCCAAGGTGGGCTGAAATTCCCATGAAAGGCAGATAAATGTGTCTGGAAGAAACAGGAACAGTGAGGGGGGCGTTGGTACTGGTAGAGCCCTGGGGAAAATAAATGCTCCCATTCGCAGGGAATTCCCATTTCCTCCAGGAATAAAGAGTCCAACTTCATCCCTGTTCTGGAAGCTGTTCCTTTGGCCATGGGGAGGCTGTGGAGCAGAGAGCTCGGGGAGAGATCCGGGGAGGAAGGGATACTGCAAAGGGAAAAGGGAAAAGGAGTGGTTTTTTTTTCTCCCAACTGACTCATGTCTGCATTGCCGTGAGTCAGCATGGCAGGATCACCTGCCCAGGGCAGCCTTTGGATAGAAATGATCTTTAAGGCTCCTTCCCAAGCCACTCTGGGATTCCCTGACCGTGCAGGTAGGGATGAGGTGGCCCTGCCTCTCCAGGTGCTCCCGCTGCCTTGGGCAGGGTGCAAACCCTCCTGGGGATCACCCTGTGTCCTGGTGTGTGTCCTGCCTGCTCAGGGACCCCCTTAGTGCTGCCCCGGTGCTACCTTTGCAAACAGCCAGGGGGACAGATCCCCGTCCAGGAGCTAATCCTGCCTAAAAATAATCCTTTTTTAGCATATATTTTAACTGGCTCAGCTCTGCAAGGGAATTCCTTCCAGTGGCTGTCCCAAGCACTGCCCAGTTGTCCCAGTATAACCAGGGCAGCAGTGGGGAGAGTCCCCCACAAAACAGGGGACACACAGAATGCCAGGACCGCCCCTGTGGGGGGCAGTGGGGTCCCCTCGGTGCTGGGGGTGAGCAGCACGTCCCCGCTGGCTGTCACAGGGTGCAGAGGGTGACAAACCTCCCCTCATGGTCTCGGGAGCAGAGGAGCGCCCAGATCCACGCGGGAGAGCAGAGGGAGCGGGATTTGCATCTGCCGAGGCGCCCGAGGTGGGCACAGCCCCAAGCCCGACTGCAGCGGGGCTCTCACCTCACCCTCCCTCCCTCTAGAATTCTGCCTCGATTTCCCTCCCCACTTTCCGCCCTCACTGGCTTCCCACCCTCTCCCACGCCAGCCGGCTCCCGGGGCTGCATCCCGGCAGGAGCATCATCCTCCTCCTCCTCCTCCTCCTCCTTCTCCTCCCCAGGCAGCCCCCGCCCAGCCGTGGCAGCTCCCACCCCGCTACCAGGAAAGCGCAGAGTGCTGGGATCCCTGCCAGAGCCCGGCTCCTGCGCTTCAGCTTCCAGCGAAATGCCAGGAACGTGATCTCCGGAGCCTGCCAGGTGACGGGAGGGACGTTTCTGCAGCGCTGGCACGGGGCTGCCTCAGGTGGGCCCCTTTCACTTTGGGGTGCTCACATCGTGTGCTGAGCACGTCCCCTCTGCCCCTGCCTGATCCAAAGCCCTCTGGAGTCCCCCGAGCGCCAGAGCTGCTCGCAAAAATGCCCGTGGTGGGCACCTGCAGGTCGGGGATGCAGAGGGAAGCTCTGGAAGGGGGGACGGGACTGGGAAGGGACCCACAGAACCTGAAGGGAGGTGAGATCTCCAACCCAGGAGAGTCTCCTGCTCCTTCTCTGGGCAAACCGAGGTGGAAAATCACCAAGGAACACCCAGGACATGGGTGATGAGGCTGGGGACACCCAGACCCCATCCCCATATTCCCACTGCCCCCATTCTCCCTACTGTGAGCCCAGGGAAGCTGTGGGAATGGGATGCTGTGCCCACGTGCCTGAGGCTGCCATGGGGACACCTGTGGATCCATGGAAGTGGCAGCAGCAGGAAGGAAGCAGAGGATCATCCCCACCATGCTCAGGCAGGGAGCCCCCTCAGCCTGTGTGGTGGAAACCTTCACCCAAAGGGTTTTCTTCCAGTTTTTTCCCTTTTCCTCACCATTCCTTGTGTTTTTCCTGCCTCCCAGCACTGATCACTGCCCTTCCCTGTGACCTGCACGAAGCATCCCCAGGCACAGCTCTCTGTGCCCTCTGTGCTCCTGCTGTGTGGCAGTGCAATGCCAGCCTCCGGGGACATTTGGGTGATGTCCCCTCCCAACCCTGTCCCTGGCATCCCCATCAGCCAGCTCTGGGGGGCCATGGGATGCCTGTCACCCATGAGTCCTGCAGGGATGGTCCCTGGGAACAGGAGGGAGGGGCATGGATCCTTCCTGAGTGTTCCTGGCAGCATGTGCCCTCTCCAAAAGGGCATCCTTGTGTCAGAAAACATCCAAAAATCAGGGAAAATACTGCAAAATGTCCCGTTTTCAAAAATGAAGCTGCAAAACACAAGAGACATGAAGTTAACCTGCCTAAAAACCTCCTTCCTCCCCCTGGGAATAGGGAAGTGAGGGAAGCACAGGGAATTCTGGTGTGACCCTTGCACATGGCACATTAAGGAGCGGCATTAAAAGCTGGGCACACCTTGCTGGCAGTGCCCAAAAAGGCTGTGCCACCCCTCCAGAGGCCAGAGGAGACCAAATCCTGCCCTGTGGCCACTGCTTGGGTACAAGCTGAGTGACCACACTGCTGCTGCCACGAGCTGGTGACTCTGGCTTGGTGCTCCCCAGGTGCTGAGACCAGGTTTATTGCCAGAGCTGTGTCACCCTCTGCCTGCTGAGGGACACAAAGGCCACCTGATCCCCACAGCACGTGGCCCCTGATCTCTGTCACTCCTGAGCAGCAGCCAGAGCTGCCTGGGGTAAGAGCAGCACTGGCAGCACCCTCTGAGCTCCCTGAGGATTTGTCCTGGCTGTGCTGTGGGAGAAGGGATGGCACCTGCAGCATTCCCGGCCACCCCACATGGGTGGGACACATGGGGCCCGAGTATTTTTATCCTCCCCAAGTGTGTGTGAGTCACTCATTTGTCTCTCCTCCACATCAAACCGTTCCAGCACAGCGCCAGCTCAGAGGGAGAGAGCAGGGGAAGAACATTTCAAACCCAGCACCCCTCACGGGCTGGAGGAGGAGAAAAGATGGGAATCAACCCTGCTCCCCCCCAACCCACCCAGCCCTCCCTCTGCTGCAATCCCCAGCTCAACCCAGAGCTGCAAATCCCCTCTCTCTCAGCGTGGTCAGTCCCAGAACTGCCTGCTCCCCTCCCAAAGAATTGGTTGGGAACGAGCTGGCACTCAGCAGGATCCAGGCACCAACACATGGCCAGGAAAGATCTGATGTCCCAGTTTTCTGAAGGTCTAAGTGTGGCCGTGCCCAAAGCAGCATTGGCACATTTCCTCTGTAAAGAAAATTTCCCTGGATGCAAATTCTCACTCTGCAAATGCCTGTGGCTGGCACATGGGAGCTGGGGGGGCACTGCCCTCGAGTCCATCCATGAAATGGCTGATAGGATAAGGGGAATGGCTTCAAAGTGACAGAGACCAGGTTCAGATGGGATATCGGGATAAAATTCCTCCCTGTGGGGGTGGGCAGGCCCTGGCACAGGGTGCCCAGAGCTGTGGCTGCCCCTGGGTCCCTGGCAGTGTCCAAGGCCAGGTTGGACACTGGGGCTGGGAGCAGCCTGGGACAGTGGGAGGTGTCCCTGCCCATGGCAGAGGTGGAATGGGATGAGCTTTAAATTCCCTTCCAACCTAAACCATTCTGTGATTCCTTGACTGTCATCACCAGGCAAGGTCAGCTCTGGATCTGAGAGGGGAGAGATGGACCTGAGCAAGGGAATCTGTGTCAATGTGAGCTGAGAAGGATGGATGTGACTTTGGGAACTCAGAGCAGAGGCCTGGGGGCTGTGCCCCTCCTTGCAACCTCCCAGGCTCTGCGGCTTTGGCCAGGGAGCCTCAGCCATGAGGAATTGCAGGATGAGGGACCCCTGCACCCCCTGGCTCCATTCTCCAGTGAGGTTTCACCAGGAATGGATCCAAACCTCGTGGCTGGATCAGCCCGGGGAGCTGGGCTACAGCAGAGTGGGAAAAGCAGATAAATGGGATGAGCACTGGGATGTGGGGGCCTGGCAAGTGTCCCTGGCACTGCCACCACGGTGCCCCCAGCTCTGGAGCAAGCAGAGACACAGGGCTGAAAGCTCCAGCTGCTGCTCCTTGGCTATTCCAGCCTCTAACCTTGAGCGAGATTTGCAATTTTAGCTTCACTCCTGCACTGCAGAGGTGAGGGCTCGTCCCCAGCTCCCAGCCCACCTGAGCTGCAGCAGTTCCTACCCCAAAGCTCCAGAGAGGGAGCTGCAGGCCCTGGGGACACTTGGGGAGCAGGGGACTGACAGGACAACCCATCCTCACCTGGGGCACACCAGGAGCTGCTGTGCTGGCACCTCCTGTCCCCCAGAGTGCTGCTGCGAGGGGCCAGGGTGGCACAGAGGGTCCCTGAGCCAGGAGCTGCTGGTCCATGTGTCAGGGATGAGAGGCCCCTGCTGGCTGTAGGGACTTGGGGACAGCTCATGATGTCATTTTTCCACTTTTCCCTCTTCTCCATGATCTTCCCACATGTTGCCCCTGCTCCCTGCCTTCTCCAGGGGTCTGCAGCCAAGGATGTGCAGGAATGGGGGAAAAGGCTGAGTTATGAGGATGGGGAAGGTGGGGTCAGGCCAGGCTTGGGCTCAGCTGGCACCGTATGAGGTGGGATTGCATCCCACTGAGGGACTGGATCCCACTGAGGGACTGGATCCCACTGAGGAACTGGATCCCACTGAGGGGCTGGATCCCACTGAGGGACTGGATCCCACTGAGGAACTGGATCCCACTGAGGGGCTGGATCCTACTGAGGGACTGGATCCCACTGAGGAACTGGATCCCACTGAGGGGCTGGATCCCACTGAGGGACTGGATCCCACTGAGGAACTGGATCCCACTGAGGGGCTGGATCCCACTGAGGGACTGGATCCCACTGAGGAACTGGATCCCACTGAGGGGCTGGATCCCACTGAGGGACTGGATCCCACTGAGGAACTGGATCCCACTGAGGGGCTGGATCCCACTGAGGGACTGGATCCCACTGAGGAACTGGATCCCACTGAGGGGCTGGATCCCACTGAGGGACTGGATCCCACTGAGGAACTGGATCCCACTGAGGGGCTGGATCCCACTGAGGGACTGGATCCCACTGAGGAACTGGATCCCACTGAGGGGCTGGATCCCACTGAGGGACTGGATCCCACTGAGGAACTGGATCCCACTGAGGGGCTGGATCC
>VZTB01008833.1:71473-96042 GCA_013397245.1 Thryothorus ludovicianus
TGGATCCCACCAAGTGGGCTGGATCCCACTGAGAGGGCTGGATGCTAACAGGGGGATCACAGTAGGGATTGTGTGAAGTTGTTTTCTGCAACTCTGTGCGTGGTTCTGACACTGGGCATAGACCCATGAGGGACCAGCAGACCTCAGAGATGGGAGCACAATTCTGGGGCATCTCTGGAGCCCTCCAAGTCCTCCAGCCCCACTTTTGGCTCACTTTGCTGCACGGCAGCAGCGAGGCAGCCCTACATCCCACAGTACCCCCCCACTCCTAATCACCCTAATCCCTTGAAACAAAGTCTTAATCCCGGGGAGCTCAGTGAGGCAGAGCGGGGTTCCTGCGCCGTGCCATGGCTAAACAGTGCTCTAATCCCAGAGCAAACTGCTCTAATCCTGGAGCACGGCTCCCTGCCCCCGCCTGCCCGCGGATCTGTAACCGATCGCCCCGGGGCAGGGATGCCGATGGACCTGGGCCACCCCCGCTGTCACCAGGGAGGGGTCAGGAGCAGGTGGGGGGCATCGGGTGGGGCAGCAGGGCTGGGGACGCTGTGGCTGAGCCTTCTCTGTGCCGGACAGCTCCTGGCAAGGGCCACGCTGGGCTCCTGCCCACACCATCGATTGGCCTCAGCGATATTTAAAGCTCCCGTTTAATTTCCAAATGCAGAGGGATGGTTTCCACTTGTCTGGCTGGCTGTGAGCATTTCCAGCTCTGCTGGGCTCTGGGAAGATGGGCAGGGAGGGGGCACAGAGGGCCTGCAGGGGGTCACGGCAGGGTCAGGTGCCCAGAGAGGATCCCTGCTGCTGCAGCCGGGCTGGCTGTACCCGCCTGGGCTGGGGACATGAGCGCTGCCGGGAGCTGCAGAGCCCGAGCCGGCCAAGCCAGCCCTGCCTGGCAGGATGCCCGTGGGGCCATTTCGGAGCACCAGCGCATGGGGAGGGCTCTGCAAGCGGGAATCGCCTCCCTCTCCCCGGCAGACGGGAGGAGGAGGATTCCCCCGAGGCTTTGAACCCTCCCCTGCCACTGCTCAGCTCATCCTGCAGCACCAGGGAGCACCAGGCAGTGCTGGATGCTGGATCCACAGCACTCACAGCAGCACCCAGGGCTCGCCATCCTCCCAAACTCCCCTGCAGGGTCCTCACTGACATGAGGCTTTCCGGGGAGCACAGATCCCACGGTGCATGAGCCCCATGCTGCAAAATCCCAGCTCAGCATCCTCCCCAGTGTGTGTCAGGGATGAGGCTCTCAGCTCCCATCCCTCCCATCTCACAGGGAAAGTGGTTTTAGCCCGCTGGAACAGCTCTCCTGGGAGCAGTGTCATAGTTTGGGCCGAGCCGTGCTCTGGCCAGGGCGATTCAGTGCCTGGCTGGCTGAAGCTTCTCCCCTCAGAGCCTTTGAAGCCCGCACACGCCGTTAAAACACCGCCTGAAATATTTATCGAGTCAATTTCCAACTCACATAAACTCTGTGCTTACTAAGGGGGAAAAAAATACAAAATTCCCTCTCATTTTCCATGAATCCCTGAAATGCAGATCGAGCTGCCGGTGCCAGGTGGGCTGGGTGCCACCCCATCCTTTGGGATGCAGGACATGCTCTGCACTCCCACGGTGGCAGCTCCTGCTCGCTGTGGCTCCATCGGGTTGTGTGCTGTCCCTGTCCCTGTCCCTGTCCCTGTCCCTGTCCCTGTCCCTGTCCCTGTCCCTGCTTTCTACCTGGGTCCCTCTGCTCCTGGCACCAGGGAGCTTTTGGCTCCCCCCGAGCTGGTGGAGCAGCTGCTGGGGCCCTTTGCAGTGCAAACACCCCCAGCTGGCTCAGCCCGAGGGTCCCCGAGCAGCCCCAGCCGAGCAGGATGGCAGCGAGGAGCTTTTGTGTCCCTGCCGGAGCAGCGGGGAAAGGGCGGGGGGAGATCTGCGCTGAAAATGGAACTGTGGCTCTTTGAACCTCCCCAGCAAAAGAGCCATTAGCGCTAATAACAGAGCAGAGGGCACTTCCCACCCGCAGCCTCGGAGCACTCTGCACGGAGCCATTTCCCCCCAGCTCCTCACCCCGCAGCACCGGCGGGTGTGGGATGCCAGGGATGCTCCTTCACTGCTCTTCCACCACTGGAACAGGAGGGAAAAGGGCTGGGATCCGTCTCTGTGCCCCACAGCCGCTGGCAGAGATGGTACTTCACTTGTGCTCTCCTTCGAGAACTTTTTGCCACCTCTGTCCTCTCTCGGGGACTCTGGGGTTGGGGATGGGTCACAGGGTTCATCCTACAAAGCCTTGTCTCATCTCCCAGGCCTGTGCCAGACAGGGAGCACAGGGACACCTGCCCAGTGATGCCATCAGAGCCTGGCAGTGACCAAAATTCATCTCATCCAGTGCCAGGAGATCCAGGGACAGGGACAGGCAGGGAACTGCTGCAGTGAAAGCTTCCCTCTCAGTGGGGCAGGGGGATGTTGGAAGGCTTTCCCGGCAAACCCCAGGGCTCTGAAGCTGAGCTGCTGCTGTAAGAGCGCTGCAGCAGGGCTGGGAGAGCAGCTCCGACAGGCTCTGGCGATAAGCAGGAATTAGAAATGCATTAGGAGCCGCTTCAAAGCCCTCCCCGATCGGAGCTGCGGCGTCTGATGTCACAGACGCTCTGTGCTGAGGCAGGAGGAGCAGGCTGGCACAGGGCTCTGTCTGTCCCGTGTCCCCAAGGCCACCAGCCTGGTGCCAGGATTGTGCCTCCACCCTGGTCTCGTGTGCCCCAGCAAGTGCCACATTCTGGGGAAGGGCCGTGCCCCCCTCAGTGCCCAGCTCCTGGGAGCTCCCAGCCCACTTCCCTAGACACAGGAATGTGTGGGTGCTCCTGGGATGTCACCCCTGGGTGCCAAGGGCAAGTGGGATCTGCTGGGATCACACAGGGTTTGTGCCCAGAGGCCACAGCAGCGAGCAGCTCCCTTCTCCTGAGGCAGGGAGGAGGGGAGAGATGGGAAAATCCCAAATGCTGCTGCTACCACCCAGCCCCTCTCACACAGCCAAGGTGGCTCCTGGGGTGGGGTTTCCACCTGCCTGTCCCACATCCAACACATCCAGCCCCTCTCACACAGCCAGAGCGGCCCCTGGGGTGGGTTTGCACCTGCCTGTNCAACACATCCAGCCCCTCTCACACAGCCAGGGTGGCTCCTGGGGTGGGTTTCCACCTGTCTGTCCCATATCCAACACATCCAATCCCTCTCACACAGCCAGGGTGGCTCCTGGGGGGGGGGGTTTCCACCTGCCTGCCTCACATCCAGCCCCTCTCACACAGCCAGGATGGCTCCTGGGGTGGGGTTTCCACCTGCCTGCCTCACATCCAGCCCCTCTCACACAGCCAGGATGGCTCCTGGGGTGGGGTTTCCACCTGCCTGTCCCACATCCAGCCCCTCTCTCCCAGCCAGATCCCAGATGGACACTGGGAGAGGCTCCTTGTGCTGCACCCCCTGGCAGAGGATGTGTTCAGCTGGCTCTTGCACCTCTTTGGAACATCCCAGATCCATTTTGGGATACTGCTCCTCCCTCCTCTCAGCAGGACATTAACCCCAGGTCTATTGCCAGGGAAGCCAATCTGCCAGGAGTCCCAGGGGGCCATGCAGAGGCCCAGGCGCAGCGCTGGGATCCCAGCCAAGGATATTTCCACCGGAAAATCCTGTAAGGGAGAGATGTCAGCCCCCAGGCCCCATCCTGCTGCTCTCTCCTGTGTGGAGGAGGCAAAGGCAGGGTGCAGTGTTGGGGTGCAGGGGTTAACTCTGGGGTGCAGCTCCTCCTGCCAGCCCCAGGGCCCCTCTCCACGCTGTTTATTTTTATCCTGCTCTTGATGGATCGGTGCGCGGCATCGACGTTGCCAGAAGATTTCCCCCCCAGTTCCATCACACGGCAATTTAAGGTTAGTCCTGCCTGCCAGAATGAGTCAAAAGCTTTTAAAAAGCCTATAAAGCAGGCATCTATCTTGCCCTGGTTTGATTCCACTCCTTTGTTTATGGCTGAGGTCACCGGCTCGTGTCTCAGGGAGGAATCCAGGTCACCGGTAGCGGTGACGTGGGGCGAGGGAGGCACTCCCTGCCTGGCTCAGACACCTCTGCTCCTGTGTGGAGACCACGTGCTGGGCTCACCTCTGGATGCTCACACACCGCCTGGCACGGACCGAGGGCACGGGCGGGCTGGGAGAGACCCCCAACTGCTGGGAGCAGGCCCAAAACCCCTCCCCAGGGAGGAGATCTCCCCTTGAGGAGCTCACCAGGCTCAGTGAGCCCCCAGCCCTGGCCAGGAAGCCAAGGAAGGATTCCAGGGAGCAGGAAGCTCATCCCCATCGGGGCAGTGGCTCACCTGGGTGCACGGGGATGTCCTGTGGGGGAGTTTGGTGCTGGGGATGCCCAGCTGGCAGGTCTTGGGAGGCACAGGAGGGGTTTTGTCCCCAAACCAGCACTGTCTCTGCTGCCAGGGCAGATGTTGGCCCCCCTGCCAGGCAGCAGCTGGATGCCCCTCCAGCCTGCTGGTGGAAGCACAGGGAGACCCACGGTGCTCCCAGCCCCTCAGGCAGTGGCTTAGGATCAGCACAACCAAAGCTATCCCTTAATCCTCCTCCCAGCCCGGCAGTTGCCATGGAGAGCGCCACGGAGCACTTCTTGTCACCCCCTGCCCTGCCGAGACCCTCCTCCCAGCCCTCCCTCTCGCAATTTTCCCATGCCAGGTGGAAATACTGATGGTTTCCCCAGTGCAGCATCTGTAGGAAAGCTTTTCCAGCCTGGCTTTCCCCTTCCTCCTGGCTGGGACAGTCTGCATTCGTCTGTGCTTCTCCCAAACCTGCCAGAGCCATCCCCACCTCCCTGATCCCAGATCCCACCTCCCTGATCCCAGATCCCACCTCCGATCCCATGAGGGGCTCGTACCCCCTCGCTGCCTTTTCCCAGGGATGGGAACCTGGAGAGAGGTGGCCCCTTGGAGAGAGGTGACAGCTGTGGCCATGAGGTGCCAGTGGGATCCCTGTGGGGAGGCAGTGGCAGCTCCCAGCCCGCGGTGCTGCAGAATTCCCAGGTTTTCCACAAATCCCGGTTACACGGCGGCCGGGAGGGCATGGGGCATCCCCGGCTGCTGCTCCCAGCTCCTCCTGCTCACTGCCAGCCCCTGCCAAGCCAGGCTGGGCTTTTCTGAGAGCTATTTTTAAGGCAGCTGCTTTGGGGCTGTGGCTGGCACTGGGGATCCGCGGGGACAGCAGCTGGAGCGGGGAAGGAGCAGGCGGATGGGCGGGATGCCTTTATCCGGCATCTCCGCTGATTCCAGGGCACCCCAGCCCGCCTGGCAGTCAGGGGAGGGCAGCAGGGAAGGGGAGGGCACTCGGGATGCCTCAGGAGGAGAGGACACGCGGCCACGCGTCACCTCTGCGCTCACCTCCCGTGCCCCCCGGGCTGCAGAGCAGCTCTGCCTGCGCCTGGCTGGGTGGTCCCAGGGGAGGATGCAGCAAAGCGGTGCCAGCAGCGCTCAGCCCGGCACGGGAGGAGGTGCAGGGGGATGAGGAGCAGGAGGAGGAGCAGGGAATGTCCTCCGAGGTCTGGGCTAAGCACATGAACTGCTAGTCCCCTCACAGATGGGGTGATGTGGGGGTTTAGGGTGTGACATGAGGGAGTAGCTGCGACTCCTTCCCAGCCTGGCAGCTCAGGGGGTCATCTGTGCTCTCATAGGGGTGTGGACCCCAAAATCCAGAACAGCCCCATGAATTCAGTCTCTCTGGTCCCACCAAGGAATTAGGGGAAGCCACAGCTACCTCTGAAATCCAGCCCAGCTTCCTAAATTTGGTGTCTCTTTGGCATCTCCAAGGGGAAGCCACAGCTGCCCCACAGACCACAGAGATGTCCAAACTCCCTGTGATCGAGTCAGCTCTTCCTGCAGGGTGGTCCTGCACCCCAGAGGTGCCCAAACTCCCTGAGAACGAGCTGGTTCTTCCCTGAAACCCCACACAGCTGCCAGCCTGCACCAGCTGGTGCTGGAGTGAGCAGAGCGTCCTCCCAGCTCCCGGGAAGCTGCAGCTCTCTGCCTGCTGCCCACCTCGGGAGGGACATTTCCATGCTGCAGGTAACCCCAACAAATGGCTTTTGCTCAAAGCTTCTCAGGATGAGACATTCTAGGAGGATAAATCCCTCCCCAGGGATGCAGCCACCTGGGAGCTGCAGTCTGGCACAGGTGTGGTCGCAGTTCCAGCTGTTTGCTGCACCCCCACAGCCTCCAGAACATCCTGAGGTGGTGTGTAAGGTGCCTGCCTATCCCTCGCCACCCTCCCTCCCTCCTTCCCTCTCCACACAAATGGTCCCCAGGGAAAGCAAGTGAGAAATCATCAGCCGTGACTTGCTTTTGAAAGAAAATCTGCCCAAAGTCGGCTCCCAAAAGGGTCTGTCCAGAGCAGGCAGTGCCTGCTGGAGCCAGGGGATGGCCCAGAGCTCAGAAGGAAACAGCAGCTGCTTCCTGCACCAGCCCAGCATCAGGAACCAGACCTGGAGGTCCAATGGTTCCCTTGTGCCGTGGGAAGTTTTGGACACCTCTGTCCTGGGCCAGGCTCTGCTCTGACTCTGGGATAGGAGGGGATTTCTGTGCTGGCTCCAGCTGGGCAGTGCAGGGTGCCATCCTCCTGCTCCCTGCTTAGTCCCAGTTCCCAATTCCTGGCCACAGACCAGGCTGGATCAGCCCAGGTCTGCTCTCCCCACCGTGTGGGGATGTGGATTTTCTACCCCCTGCTCCTCCCTGCCGGGAGCCAGCAGGGCCTGGCTGGCCATCCCACCACAGATGGGCAGCTCCAGGCTCTGGAAAGGCATTGGGCTGCTGGAGGGTTCAGTTTGGGCCAGCACCTGTGATTTTGGGCAGCAATGGATAAGCAATGACCATCTGCCTGCACAAGGTCCTTCAGGCCCACCCAGCTGCCTCTGTGAGCACACTGGGAACAGCAGGGTCCATCCTGGGATCCTTCCTTTGACCCCAGCAAAGGTTGGGTTTTACCTTGTCCCTTTGTCATGATGAGCCACAGGACCCTGAGGAGCACAGAGGGGGTCAGGTTGGGGTCTTGGCAGGGTGACTCAAACCCTTGTGACACGTGAGGTGACGTATGATGACATGGACAAAGTCCCCTGCCCTTCTTCTGGAGCCTCCTGCTTCAGGGTGCCCTGCCTAAATTCTCACTGGCCCCCAGCTACAGGCCACAGCCACCCCTGACATCCTTCCAAAAATCCCAAAAATAGGGATTTGGCTCCTTGTCACAGTGGCCCAGTGATGCTGGCACTGCATCCCTGCTGCTGGAAGGTCCCTGCCACCACCCCCTGCAGTGTCCCCTCAGTCCCTGCTGCCCTGGGATCCCCCCCAGCCCCAACAGCCCCATCCTGGCCAGGGGCTCCTCCGGAGGGGGCACGGAGCAGCACTGGCAGGAAGCACCGGGGGCTGGCAGTGCCAACGTGTCCACCCATTTGTCTGCAATTAAAAGTTGTGTGTAGAGATTTCCTGTGACACGTCCCGCGAGTCCAGCTGCAGACACGGTGCTGTTGGAAGCAGGAGATGCTAATGAGTGCTTGTGCATATTAAATACCTTGTTTACACTTAGACAACAGCCGGTGGAGCTGGGGGAAGGAGGGGAGGTGGCTGGAATCTTCACTTAGGCTTTCTGCCCCTCAGGAGCTGCTGAGCCTGGGTTAGGCTGGGCTCTGGCTGCACAGATGGTCCAGGGCTCTCAGCAGTGAAGCCACCACCCTGTCTCAAGTGCCCTGAGTGTCACTGAACTCTGCCCAGGGGTGCCCTGGGCTGTGCTGAGGCCCAGGGAGGGGTTGGGGGAACAAGCCGTCCACCCTGCCTGAGGCCTCCAAAAGGGCCAGTCTCACCTGAAACCAGCCATGGGGGCCTGGGGGAACTGGGAAAGAGGAGAAGGCAGCAGGATCAGGGGGACAGCAGGAGCCACCCTGCCCAGGCACTGCCCACACTCAGTGGCCAGTTCCTCACTGCCTGGTGGCCCTGTTTACACGAGATGCAGGAAAGATCCTCAGCCCTCCCCTGTCCCAGGGCAGGATCCCACCTGCCCAGAGGGACAGCTCTGGCTCCAGGATGTGGCTGGATCGGGGTTTACCAGCACAACCTGCCCTCTCCCAGCAGTGTGGGGGCTGAGGTGAGGGCTCAGGGGCTGTCCTGGCTGATGGTGGCCTTGGGCTGCTGCCCACAGCCCCTGTCCCCTTCCCAGGCAGATGCCCCTCACTGCCCTGCTGAGTCAGCAGGAACCCCCAGCCCAGGGCCTTTCAAGGCTCCAGGAGAGTCCTCATGTCCCTGAAAATACAGAAGGGCAGGCACAAGGGCAGCAGGTCCAGCCCTGGTGCTTCCCAGGCTTGCCAGGCTGAGGAAGCCCTCAGCAGGGCAGGAATCAGGCAGCTCCCTCCACCTGCATTCAAAGAGCTGGACAAGCTCCAGAGAAGAGCTCCAAGGACATCAAACAGCCCCCAAGGTCACTGCCTGGGCTGTGGATCACCCATCCCTGACCAGTATCCACCATCCACACCCAGCGAGCTCCCACAGCCCATGGAACCCAGCAACCAGGACACCTTGGGCAGGAGCTCTGCCAGCTCCCCCCTCCCTGGGGCATCCTCAGGGGGCTTTTGGGTCCCTGCTGCCCTGAAACCACAGCTTCAGCTTGGCTGCTCATTGCTGCAGCCTCGGGAAGAGGCTGCTGGGGTGACGCATGCAGGCCTCACATGTGCCACCCCACATCCCAGCCCAGCGTTATCCCAGAGGCTCCTCTGGAGCACATCCCGGGAGGCCAGGCCGGGCTGAATGGCTGATGTGATCACTGACAGGCTGCCTGCACTGAGCCCTGTGGAGTTGTTTCTTCCCTAGGCTCCTCCAGGGACAGGCAGGTGGGAGCTCTTGAAGAAGGCTGGAACTCTGCTCTGCAAAGGCAGAGTTGGTATCAAGAGCCAGGCTGGGACCCTCGGGGACACACCCCCCACATCCCACCGGCAGCAGCTGGATCTCAGCATTGTCGCTGTTGTGTTTTCCCCGTGTTCCTGTAGTGCCTGGAGCAAATTCCCAGAGTGTGGTCCCCAGCCACACACGCCTGAGCAAGCCAGGTGAGGGAAGAGCCGTGACTGGAGCCATGGATGCCTCTGCTGGAGGAAAACAGAGCACGGGGAATGTGGAGCTGCCTCGGCTTGTGCCAGGCTATGAGGGAGTCGGGAGGGCAGGCAGGAGGATCCCAGGGATGTGCTGGGTGAGAGCAGCAGGGCCCTGTGGCAGCTCCTCCCCAGCCCCAGACACCGCTCCGGGCATCCAGAGCCCATCCCTGCATCCCAGTGATGGTGCCCTGGGATAAAGGATGTCCAGGGAACTCTCTGTGTGCCCCCCGTGATGATCTCACACGGACTGTGCCAGCCAGGGCTGCTCACTGAATTCACACCCTGTGAATTCCCAATCCCTGTCTCCAGGGCACCATCGCTTCCTCCCCGTCAGTCTCACAGCTCCTGGGAGAGGGGATCCTGTTTGCACCCCTGCCTGGCCCCTCAGGGTGTTCCCCACCTCTCAGGGCTCCCCGGGCTCCTCTGGATGGTTGGTGCTGCCCAGCAGGATGGGCACTGGGGCACACAGGGGATGTGGGACCGGGACCCCAACGTTCATGGTTGCTGTGAGGAGTTTGTAACAAAGCTTTTTGGGGGGAGAAAATGTCTTTTGGGGTTCAAGAAAGCCTTGTGTCAGCAGGCTGAGCCCCTGGGACACGATCCCTTCTCCTGGAGCCCTGTGTGCCCGGGAGGTGTCGGATGTCCCCTCCCCTGCCTGCGCTGTCTCCAAGGGCTACAGCTCCCAGCGAGCAGCCGAGATGCCACCAAAGTGCCACCAAGTGCCGGGTGCTGGTCGCTGCCCACACCCACTGAAGAGCCGAGGAGGATCCAATTCCCTCCCACACCGGTGTGGGCTGGGGGCTGGCAGGAACCAGCTCAGTGCCACCCTCAGCGCGTGGGTCCTCAGCCCCGACCCCGTCAGCAGTTTCCCCGTCCCACCTGCACCCTGGAGCTCTGCCCACCCCTCCCACAGCTCCCACCCAGCCCCGGCGTTCCACGGAGCTGCCAATCGCCAGCGTTTTAAATGTTAATGACGACGTTTCAGATTTGTAGTGGAAACTAATTAAAATTGTTATTGTTAGCGGGTTTGAATTGCCCAGGTGTGAATCATTATCCTCATTAAAATAATCAGGGAGACGGGGATGTGACAGGAGAGCAGATGGATGAGGAGCAGCCTGAGCCAGCGACCCGGCCGGTCGGGGAGCCTCGGTGCCCACGGGGAGAGGGGCAGGGCTGCCCAGGCGGGCACAGACCCCGCGTCCAGCCCATTCCAGCATCTCCTGCCCCATGGAATTGCCCTATACACAGCTGCAGCGGGATATTGGGAATGTTCAGAGCAGCAGCAGCACAGAGGGGAGGCTGCAGGGCTGGATTTGGTCAGCACCCATCATTCCCCCAACATCGCTCCTGCTGCCACCTGAGCCGCGCCGCTGTGTCCCGGCTGTGCCGCCGTGTGTCCCCCCAGCGTGGGGACCGCCACCTTTCCCTGCAGGGATTCCCTGGAGCAGCGGGCTGTGCTCCCGGCCCCGCTGCACTGGGAATGGCGGGGCATTCCCCAGGCTCGAGTGAGGAGCTGGAGGCTGTGGGGCTCCCGCCGCAGCTGCCAGGGTTGGGGACGCGGGTGGCTCCCGGTGCAGCCCCGCCGGAGCCACTGGGCCGCTCATGCCCCGGGGCTGCTGGTGGCCCGGGTGGCCCCGCGTCGCCGCAGCTGCTCGGGGCCCTGCGGTTCTGTCTGCAGGGAACAAGGGCCCCTTTCTGCCCCGTGAATGGGCTCAGTGTGCGCAGCCCCCGGCCTCACCCCACAGCCCCCGGCCGGCGGGGCTGGGGTCAGCGGGACCCCGCGGGCACGGAGCTATTCAGGGAAAGGGCACGGACCTCGCCGCGCTCAAGGTCGCCTTTGTGCCATGAATCCCAGAGCCGGGGCTCCCCTGGGGACGGGCGGTGACACCAAAGGGAGGAATGATGGCACGCGGCCAGCGCCGGGGCTCTTTGCAGCCAGTCTCCCCCTGGAGCTGCGTCTCATCCCTTGTCCCCAGCTGGAGAGTGGCGCCGGAGATGCCCTTTCTGGTGCCCAGGATTCCAGCCGGGAAAGGTGGCACCGGGAGCCGTTTGCCAGGCGCTGGGCACGGGTGACTGCGGGGATGTGCTGCCCAGGTGGCACTCAAGACTAGCTTATCTGCTGATGTTTTCATCTATTGACAAATCTATTATTGATGACACACTTTCCCGGGCTTGGCAGAGCTCTGTCCGTGCTCCAATCATATCCATCCAATAAATCTCAGCCGGAGCTTTGCCATTGCTGCTGAATTAATTATCCCCAGATTGTTTTTTCATAAATATTTGACAAGCACTAACAATGCAAGGCGTGAAGCCCCCTGGTAATTTTGTAGCTCCAAACTCCCCTTCCAAGTGAGCTGTCACCTCCAACACTGCGGGACCAAGGTGGCTTCGGGAGGCACGGAAAGGCTGGGGCAGGACCTCGGATGAGGAGCGGCCGCTCCCCCCTGGGCTGGGGGGGTTTCACACAGGGAGGTGTCAATGGGCCACAGCACCCAGAGCCATTTAATTCCTGCATCAAAGGAGCGACAAGGACAACAAACCGGCCCCAATTGGATGGATGGGGATTGGACAGGATAAGGTGTGGAGCTCCTGGGATGCACAGCTGGGATGCTCCACCCCCTCTGTGACAGCACAGCCGGCTGATGAATCGTGGAATAGCCCGAGCTGGAAGGGACCCACAAGGATTATCCAGTCCAGCTCCTGCTGCTGTACAGGACAATGCCAACAATCCCACCCTGTGCCTGAGGGCATTGTCCAAATGCTCCTGGAGCTCTGGCAGCCTCCGGACTGCGATCACTGCCTTGGATGTCTTGGGGTTTTGGGAATTTAGGGCATGATCCAGCAGAAAGTCTTGGCATGGTGTTTGTTTGGTGTCATTGAGCTGTGATGGGGTGGAGTGGAGCCCCTGGAAGGGGTCACCCAGTACAGCGTGGGGCACCTGTGCCTCTGCCCAGAGCCCAAATCTCTCTGCACACTGATGGCCTCAAACTGCTCTTCCGGGACATTCAACCTCCATGCCGTGTCCCTGGAATGGGATGACGTGGAAAAAAATGGGAAAGCTGTGGGATTAGCCTTGGGGCTGTGTTCCAGGCATCCACCCTGTCCCACAGCCGAGCCTGCTGTGGGCAGCATCTGGGGAAGGGCACTGGGAACAGGATGAGATTCTGTGCCAGGAGGCAGATCCAGGGCTCCATGCCTTGAGGATCCCATGGAACCCCCACCAGCTGTGCTGCAGGCACGGGGAGAGAACAGGGATCCAAATGCAGGCAGAAGGCTGCGAGAAGCACCACAAACCCAGAGCAAGCACTGGAGGCAGTACAAGGCCGGCTCCAGCCCAACTGAGGAGGAAAACTGGAAGCTTCCCAGCAAAGCCTGCAGTCAGCAGGGAAATCTTTGCTGGAGCAGGAGCCACCACAGCCAGCCTGCAGCTCTCCCTGCTGGGTCTGAGGGGCTGGAAGGAGCAGCCAGGATGCTGTTGGAGCCCAGCACAGACCATCAGGTACCCAGAAATTCCCCAGGGAGCTCACGGAGCTCAGCGGGCAGGAGGCCTTTAGCAGCTGAGGTGGGAAATGATCTCATTCCATGGCACTGGGGAGCACAGCCTGGAGCAATGTTTGGGAAGGGCTGGGCTGTCCTAACCCCATAGAATCCATCCTCTGCTTTCCTACTCAGCCCAAAGTCAGGCAGGGAGGGGGTGTCATGGACTGAAACCCACCTGAGGAGGTTCTTCCCACCTGGAATCTTCTCTGGGATGGGTCTGAGCTGAGGCCACAGCTCCAAGCGGTGACACTGCAGCAGAAGAGCTCTGGGCAGGCCCTCACACACTGCAAGGATTCCCAGGATAAACTGGCAATGGACCAAAGCACAGATGCTGAACTCGGCTGGGCAAATTAAACTGAGAGAAAGGAGGCCAAAAGCACCCGGGAGAGGCTGGGAATGGCTCTGAGGCTGGAATCCTCCTCACAGAGACGTGTCCAGAGTGCACCAGGACGTGCTGGAGGTGGGAGTGTGGAGCGCTCCCCTGGGGAAGGGGCTGGCACAGGGTAGGGTGACTCTCAGCTGGTTCCTGGAGTTATCAAACAATTAAAGAAGTGATAAATTTAGCCCGTGGAACAGGAAATTGGCAATAATGCCGAAATGAAAGGAAGCAGTTGAGCTAACTGCTGGGCACTCTACAAAATTGGCTATAAAAAAGAAGGACTGCCATAAATACGAGGGCAGCCAGGAAAGGACATTGCTGGTAATGAAACCCCTGCTCCCCATGCGGGAAATGGGAAGACACGGAGCTAGAGATGGGAAAATATCAACTGTGGCAGAAGGAGTGGGAATGGACGGATAGCAGCAGGACTGTGCTGGGTTCTCTCATCCCTGAATCGATGGTGTTGCACTGAGAGGCTCCAAAAACTACAAAATCCTCAGAGTGTTGTGCTGAACTCCAGCAGTGTCCCTGAGGAGAGGTGGGAAGGGGCTGGGACGGGCACCGGGATAATGGGAGAGCTCATTCCCTGGGATTGCTTTGCACAATGCAGCACGTTGTAAATGCCAGGAGCGGGGTCAGGAGAGTGCAGCCCATGGAAATTGCCTTTGAAGGCCTCTCCCCAGCGAGCAGCAGCCTTTGGGAAGCCCTGGGCTCTGCAGAGCCGCCGGAGCCGTTCCCCTCCCCACGCGAGGCAGCAGCAACAGCAGCTCCCCGACAAAACCCAGCTAATGAATTGTTAACAGTGACTGGAGCTATTTTCAGCTGATCCAGGACAAAACATTCAGCAAAATTCCAGCTATGGGAGGAAAAAACCTGACAACACAGCTGCCTTGTGTTCCAGAGGCAGGAAACTGGGATCCGATGGGATGCAGGCGCATCCAGGGCCCCTTGGGCTGGTGGCCATGACCCCTCCATCCCCTCTGCCTTCATATGGAGAGGGCTTGGGGGGGTTTCACTGCTCTGCTGCCAAGAACTGTGCAGGGTTTGGCTGGTCCAGGCCACCCTGGGTGGGTGGCATCCCTGGTGGGACATGGAATTGATGGCTGGGGGCTCAGGCATGGCCAAAGTTTGTCCCACATGGGATTGGTAGCCACATGTCGAGGAGCTGTTGGAATTCTGAGGCCATGGCTCAAGCAGGAAGCTGCTCTGGGGAATGTCCATCCCAGAGAGGGAGGGGGCTTCTCTCAGCACAAAGCTGCTTGGTTGTCCCACATCCCTCCATGAGGGATGGGACCTCCCACCCCTGCCCCCGTGAGGGGGAGTGGGGAGCTAAAGGAGGGTTCTGGGGGTCTCTGAGGAACCCCGAGGAGCACAGGGCTCCCCACACACCCTGACTCTGGGTGGCTGTTACAGCCCTGTGCTCAAGGCCCTGCACGTGGCCCCCCTCCCTCCAAGGCACTGTCCTTTGATCCCATTCCCAGCTCCTCCCTGGATTCCATTCCAACCATGGAATCCATGCCCTGCAGCCATCCCTCAGCCCTTCCCAGCCTGCAGCAGGTCTGGCCACCTCCATGGCCCAGAGAGCACCTGACCATCCATCCCAGGCTTCATTTCCATGGAGCTGAGGTTGGCTTCAGCCTTGAGACCTCAGGGAGAGGCAGTGCAGGGAAATGCTGTTTTATAACACCCTCCTGCCCATCTGTTGTGATCCTGAACCTCAATCCCAACAAATGTCACTTCCCCCACTGTAAGGTCCCTCCTCAGCTCTCTGCTGGCTCCCTGCTCCCCCAGCCCCTCTGTGCTGCAGGTTCCCCAAGGCTGGGGGGTCCTGTCCCTTCCCTTCTGTATATCCAGCCCTTCCCCACAGTCCTTGGGGACCATGGGATGAGTGGCTGCAGGCAGCTGAGGTGACCCTGGGAGTGCCCAGACCTTCCCCAGCATTCCTGAATCTGCATGGAGCACCAGAGGGTACAGATCGAGAGAAAACCCCTCCTGAGGTGGCTCCTGGCTCGGAATGGGGGTGGATTTGGGCACCTCCACAGTCCAAACCCTCTGACACAGCCAGAGGAGAGCTCCAGCCACGGGAGGGGACACACACCCCCAGCACAGGCTGCTGCCTCTGCAGGAAAGCTGTTCCAAGATGAAAAATCCTCTCACCTCTCAGCACAGGCTCGGCAGGGCAGCCGGCTCCTCCTGTGGCAGCAGCCGGAGCTGGGCAGGGAATTTCCATCGGGAACCTCGGGGTCCGGAGGGCAGCGCCAGGCACGTGGAGCTGCCCCGAGCTGGGGATGGCTGAGGCCACCAGAGCCACACGAGAGCCACTGCACGAAGGCTGCGGTGCCGAGGAGGGGACAGCTGAGTCACCTCGGAGAGTGCAGCCCACACCCACCCATCTCCCACCAGCAATTAATGCCAGCACTAAATACAAACACGGCCCCGTTAGTCAGCAGCGGGAAGCGGCCGGGCGGCAGCGCCGAGCCTTCCCCGGCAGCAGCTTTAAAAATGAAACAAACTCCCACGTGGAAACCTCCAGCTCCTCTTGGAGCTGCTGATTTATTCCCCTTGCTGCTGCTGCTCAGCCTGCAGACAGGCCCCAGCATGTGGGATGAGTCCAGAGCTGCCTGTGCCCACCTTTCCCAGGAAAAGAGCAGCCAGAAAGGGACAGGGACAAGGGGAGAGCATGGGAAGGGATGCAGGGCAGGATGCAGCTCTGAGGCACAGGGGGGTCTGACAGAGCAGGTGGGAGAACAGCCTTGCCTGAACCACACAGGGCTTGAGCTGCACCACTGTGACCCCAATCTTCCCTGGATCACGAGTCCTGTGGGTTTTCATGGATTACAGCTCCCTGCTGTCCCAGCAGGCAGTGGCTGGACGCATTTTGACAGCTCACAGCGCTTAATGCAGCTGGTGGCTGTGACCCCACATTCCACAGGAGCTGGAAATCGATGTTTTCTCACCAGGAGCTGTGAAATCCGTGGGGTGGCATGAAAGGCCACTCAGCTCTGCCAGGGTTATCCCAGGATGGGGCAGCACAGGTTCCAGCTTCTCTCAGAGGCTGGGCACCCACGTGGTCCTTCTGGGGAGCATCTGCTGTCATTTAATATAAATCATGAGGCAGAACCCGAGCAGGCTCTGTGTCGCCCCTAGAGTGAATCCTGGGCCAAGTGCAGGTGGCTGGTCACTGTCACCGAGTGCCACCCTGCTGTGCCTGGGGTTCCTGCTCCCTCTTCCTGCCATCTCCAGGCCACCTTGTGCAGCAGCAGAGTAATAAAAACTTTCCTGGAGCAGGGACCCAGGTGTCCCACACAGCCATGGGACAACAGAGCCCACAGATCCCCCAGACTGGGACTCCCAGAGATGGGAACCCCTCATTCCACGCCTCCAGAGAGATACTGGGACAAGTATTGGGCAGGGACAGGGTGTCCCAGCCTTTCTGGACCCCTGGAGTCTGGCAGAGCCCCCAAGGGGCTGTGGGACACTGGGAGCTGTGTGTGCAGCCCCCACACACCCCTCTGGCAGCGGGGCTCAGCTGCCTGGGCACCTCTGGATAATCCATCTGCTGAACATGCTACAGGCCATTAGCTTTAACTAGAGGGAGTTGCAGGGAGAATCATTAAAGGAAAAATTCACAATGCAATTAATAAAGCACCTCATTAGGTCTCCTTCCTCTCTGAGTGTGCAGCTCCCACTGCTGGCTCTGGTGCTCCTGCTCCCCTGCTCTCAGGAGATCCTTTTCCTTTCCCTTTCCCCTCAGGAGATCTTTTTCCTTTTCCTTTTCCTTTTCCTTTTCCTTTTCCTTTTCCTTTTCCTTTTCCTTTTCCTTTTCCTTTTCCTTTTCCTTTTCCTTTTCCTTTCCCCTCAGGAGATCCTTTTCCTTTCCCTTTCCTTTCAGGAGGTGCTTTTTCCTTTCCTTTTCCCCTCAGGAAGCACCACAAGGCTGGACATGGGGCTGAACTCTGGGAATGTGATGGGGCCTGGATGGTTTCACCCCACCAGGGACCTTTACCCAGGTGCCCTCCAGCTCTTGGATCCTTCAGGGCAGCTCTCCATACCCAGGGAGGGGCCAGCAGGATGCAAACCCATCCCTGGAGAGGGGATGCAGGCTCCAGACCCCATCCCCTGCCCTGTCCCTTTGGTCCTGTTTGCTGGGGGACATCCAACAGCACCTCCAGGGCTGCTGACACTTCAGCCCTGTGCTCCTGGGGCTTCTTTCCAACCAAAAACTGGAATCTTTACCCCCTCGGGCTCTCTGCACTCCTGCACAAGCTCATGGGAGCCAGGCAGTGCCAGTGCACCGTGCCAAGGGGGCTCACCACCCTCGGGGGCACACGGAGCCCAGAAGGCAGAGGGCTGTGTTTGGGGATTTGCCACCCAGAGCCTCCTCCAGTGGCACATGGGGGTCTCCTGGTTGGATCCAGAGGATGTGGAAGGGCAGTCCAGGCTCCAGGCTGGCTCCTGGCTCTGCTTGGCTGCCGATGGTGGCCACGGGCAGGGTTTTGTTGCCACCCTGGCCACCACCAGACACCGGAACTGCTTTCAGAAACCAATTTCACATCTCCTTTCTCAAGGTCCCTTTTGCTTCCCTCTGCCAGAACCCAGGGGAAGCTCCTGGGAGCCACTCCCAGACGTGTCTGCACAGCAGCCCAGGGGGACACGGCTTGGCAGCACCATGGCAGGGAAGTGCCAGGAGGGGCTGTCTTTCCTGACTGCTCTTTTTGCTTCCAGCCCCTGTCTCCCATCTCTGGTTCTGTTTCAGTTTCCTTCATCTCATCCTCACCCTTGAAAAAGCTCCAAGGTCCTGGCTCCCATTGGAATGGAGGATGTTCCCAGTGCCAGGGCTGCTCCAGAACCATCTGTACCACTCCAAATTCCGAGGGGAGCAGCATCCTGATCCCAGCAGGGATCCCACGGCAAGGAAGGACCAGCATGGTGGGGCTGAGAGCTTCCACTGGTTGTGCAACCAGGAGAGAGGGGAGCAGAGATCCCGGGAAAAAGTGGCAGTCCTGGGCAGTGGAAGATCCTTCTGGGATTCAGGGCTGCATTCAGCTGTCCTTCCTGGCAGGTGGAATTTCAAGGCAATGAGGGAATTGCACCCCTTGGAGCAGGGAAAGAGGCAGGCAAGCACAGAGGTGTCCCTCGGACAGGGCTGGAGCTGTGGGAGCTGTGGCAGCACTGGAGATGGATCCCTGTGGGAATGGAAGAAGGAAATGCCAATTCCTTCCATCTCTTCTCATCTGCAGGCACAGCAAGGGCTTTGTCCAGGGGAGAGTGAGGCAGGATCCAGTGGGAAGCCATCAGGACTGATACTGATCATGAGGAAGGAGCTGCAGGCACCTCCAACCACACACAGGAGCCCCAGAGAGGGAAAAGGAGCCCTCCAGGCCCCATTCCTGCCCTCTGAGCTGGGTTGGTTTGGGACAAGCTGTCGCATTCCTGCACCACGAGCTGCTGGAATACGTGGCCAGGGCTCCGAAGGGGGTGTAGCAGATTTCCCATCTAAATCAGACTCCTTCTGTCTTAATCTCAGCCAGTACAAGTGGCTTAACCCATCGGACCAGCTCCAAATCCTCCTCTCCTCCTCCCGATCCCACTTAAGCCCTGAGTTTTCCCCCTCGATAATCTCCGATTCGCTGGGATCACGGGATTGCTCTGCCAGCTGCACAAATCCAGATGCTTTGCTGCTGGGCGGGCACCCAGATGGGGATGGATGCAGCTGAGGAATCCTGGGGACTCCTCCCTCCTCTCCTGCCCTGCCCAGCCCTGCTGCTCCCCTCCTGTGGGGCCCAGAAAGGAAAGCCATGGCACTAAGCAGGGAGAGGTGCCCACATCCCATGAAATCCACAGGTTCCCGTGGTAGGGCACAGGTTCAAACATCCCTCTGGGAACCAGGCTGGGATACAGGACCTCCTGACTGGAGCTGGGATGGCTGGGACAGGGGCTGTGCATGTGCTCTAGAGAATTCCCAGCTGAGGGGTGGAACTCAAGGGCAGGGATGGAAGCCAAGGGCAGGGAATGCTCTGCTGTGCCAGGCTTATCCTTCAGGCTCAGTGCAACACCCTCCCTGCATGGAATCTCACTTCTGGGATGGCTTCAGCTGTGCAGCCATGGGCTCCAGAGGCACAGGCGGGGAGCTGGAAGCATCTCCAGGCTGCTGGAAGCTGGACCCTGCAGCACTTTGCTCTAATCCCAAAAAACAGACTAAACCCACTCCAGCCCTTTCCCTGCTGCTGTCCTGATTACTGGACAGAACAAAAGCAGGGAACAGGCTGGGAAGAGCTTCCCTAGCCCAGGACATGTCTGAGTCCTGTCTTCCCCCTCTGGACATATTGTCCAAGGGGGAAATCCTGACATCAGAGGGCAGGGAGGTGTCACACAGGTGGGCAGTGCCCAGCCACACATTCCACACCACCATTTCTTCTCAGGAAACAGTGCCACTGACAGTGCCACTCTCCCAAATTGGCATCTCTACACTGGGAAATCCCTGCCTGCCAGGAATGAGGCTCAGTGTTGCTGTCTTGCAGCCATTTTGGAGGCATTTCCTTCACATCCTTCTGTGGTTTTATATTTTTGTTTTGCTGCCTGAATGTGTTCTGCCCTTAGGAATGGTCTCTGTGTGCTTTTCCCTCTGGAAACACAGAGTACCCCCAGCATCTCATGCAGGGCATGATGGAGGAGTGAGGGAGTGGTGCAGGAGCCCAGTGGGCTCTGCTCCCACATCAGCCTTTCGTTCATCTCTCCTACAACAGCCTCCTGCCTGACAACATTTGCCTAATTAGCAGTGTGCCCAATTGTTTTACCCAGCAGGAGAATGGGCTGCTCAGCTGAATCTCACAGAGCCCCGAAACGAGGAGCTCCAGAGGAGAGAGGAAGGCTCTCTTCAGGTACTCTGTTCTGGCAGAGGGTCTTTGCTTCGGGGGATTGTGCAGCACGAAAAGTTGGATGCAGTGCTCTGGGAGCGGCTCTGTGATGGAGGGAGGAGCCTTGCAGGAGCTGGGGAGGCTTTGGGACCTTCGGGGGCTGTTTGTTCTCCATTTCCTCACCTATTGGGCTGCAGGTGAGCAGAGTGCTGAGGTCACAGCCAGTGTTGCTGCTGACCTTGGCTGATGATTTTCCCGGGAGGAGCATTTGGTTCTGTGCTGGGAGCGGCTCCTCGTGGATAGCGGGTGGTGACCCTGGGTGTCAGTGAGCAGCCTCCACAATTCCACTCCTCGTGCTTCCAAAAGAGTTCTGGCTCTGGTTAGTGGGGTGCTTGCTCTGCCTGGAGACCAGCAGGGGTGGGTGAGAAGGCTCCTTGGGGATTCTTGAACCCAGCAGTGGCTCAGGCTGTGGGTGTGCCAAGAGGCAGCTCCAGATCTCCCAGTATCCGCTGTGGCGCAGGGCACAGACAGCAGGATTTGGGCTTGGAATGGGTTTGCAGCAGGAACTCCCTGCCCACTGGGCCCCTCTCCCCTTCCCCAGGGATGGGAGGGCTGGAGCAGGGCCGTGGCCAGAGACTGTCACACACCTGTCCCTGCTGTCACACACTCCACAAAGAATTCAGCGAGCCCAGGATGCCAAAGCCACTCCAGGCTTCCTGAACTATGGATCCTGGACAGCAGCAACCCAGCCAGAGAGGCCTCTTTGGGCAAACTCAGGGGCTCAGAGCCTGCTGAGCAGTGTGGCCATCCCAGAGCTGCCTGGTGGCTCCCCTGAATCATCCCAGGTATGTGTTTGGAGTTTCGTGTTTGCATTTGGCTGTCAGTGCATGGGGACAAGCCTCCTCCAGCTCCTGCCCAGGGCAGGGCACAGGGAATGGGTGCATCTGAGAGTGCTGATCCTTCTGCTGCTGTGCCCACATCCACAGGGAATTCTTCCCAACACCACACACCACGGCAGCTCCATCCCAAGGGTGCTCCAAGGACTTCAGACTCTGGCCCTGAAGCTGCGCTGGCTGCAAGAAGCGATCAGTCCCCAGGACAGCTCTGCTCTGACACATTTCCCAGGACTGAGTCTTCCATTCTTGCTTTAACCTTTCCTGGTGACTCGTGGTGGCTGTGTTAAACCATGATATGCCTGCAACATGACAGTGATTTGTTTAAAGAGCCCACACTCGTCCTTGTTAGCGCTCACTCGGGGCTCTGACAGTCCTGTCAAAGCCTCGGCAGATTTTTCTGTTCTTTCCCTCATTTGCTGCTGTCACTACAGGGAAATATCTGGATAACAACGGCCCTGGTGGCATTTGAGCAGCTCAGGGGCCTGGGCTTGGCTCCTGGTCCCTGCCCAGCATCCTGAGCCTGGCCCTGAGCAGCAGCAGCAGCACCGAGGATCCTTTGGCTACCAAGAGGGTTCCCAGCTCCCAGACTGGGGCAGGATGCTGATCCCAAGCCCCTTCCCAGCCTGGATATTGCATGGCTGGACCCTGGGAATGGGCTGGGCAAGGAGCAGGTGCTGATTCCTGCCCAGGGCAAAGCGGTGGACTTTGGGAACTGAGCAGCTCTCCCAAAGCCAGCATTTTCCAGCTAAAAGGGATCCCTGCTGCCCTGTCCCCAGAGGATGAGTGAGCAGAAAGGGGATGGTGCAGCCACGGCCTCAGATTGAACATAACCGGGGCAGGCAGAGCATCAGGGATGCAGAAACTGGTCCTCTCCAGGGAGCTGCTGGGGAGTGAGGTGCCTTTCTGAGCGTTTAAGAGCTAATGCTTCAGTGTCCAGGGAACTCCCACATGGATGAGCTTCAGGGCTGAGCGTGGCAGCGGGGAGAGGAGATTTATGCCAACGTTTGGGTAAATCAGAGCGAGCTTGGAGGTGGTGTGGGAGGTCTGGCAGCAGGTTTGGTGTGCAAACAGCAGTCTGCTCCAAGCTGAGAGTTTCCAGCCTGCTGGAAACGTTGGGAAATCCAAGGAGGTAATCCAGAGAAGGAGGCAGGGGGAGGGCAGTGGAGACTGAAGCGGAAGAGAGGTACCCAGAACTAACTGCAGCCCTGCACCAGGCAGAGCAGCCCTTCCCAATCCACACAATCTCCTCCTGTCTGGTATGAGCACTACAAGGAATCTTGTACCTTGCACCCAGCCAGCCCCTGCACTCTTCCCAAGGGATCCTGGCCCATTCCCTGGGCTTCAACAAGGGTGCACGGGTGTCACCTCCCACCTGCTGCCTCACCTGGAAGCTGGGACCCTCCATCCCATCCTGGCACATCCGAGACCCTCCTGGATCCATGGAGCTGCCCGGAGATGCCGAGCCCAGGGTAACCCATTTCCCAGAGATAATGTTGTATTTCCAGAGTGTGTGTAGACAAATCTGGCCAAATGTTCCCCTCCCTGAAGCCATCAAAGCCCCAATGACTCTGTAATATTTAATGGCTTGTTTTGCTCCCTAAATGATACAATGAAAAGGATTATTAATGTTAATAGCGTTCTTATCATATTTTAATAGCATCATGTATAACCCAAATGTCATCTCAGCCCATATTTCTCCTGCTCTCACCCAGGGCGCGGAGCAATCACACTCCAGGGATGTGGAGAGGGAAGAGGCACCGGGCTACAGGGTGGAAAGGGGGGCTGGAGCCTGAGGAGGAGCTGGACTCGGCTGGGTGCAGAGAGGGGATGCAGGGATGCATTGGGAACTGCTTCCCTGGCAGCAGGAAGGAGGGAATCAAAGGGTTATGGGGGGAGATGGGCAGGGAAAGAGACATGGGGTGGGCAGGGGAAGGATGTCTGGGATGACAGGGGAAGGAGGCATAGGATGGGCAGGAAAGGGTAGATGGGATGGGCAGGGAAAGGATGCACAGGTTAAGTTTTTATGGGATGGGCAGAGGAAAGATGCATTAAATGGGCAGGGGAAGGATGTCCAGGATGGCAGGGAAATGGTGGATGGGATGGGAAAGGGTGCATTAAATGGGCAGGGGAAGGATGCCCAAGGCAGCTGCAGGCAGGCCCCAGGGATGCACAGGAACTCTGTACCTTGAAGGAACCACTCCTATCCAGGGGGTGAAAATGGCTCCCATCCCCTACAGCCACCAGATCCCGCTAATCCCTCAGGCCTGGAGAGGGCTGGATCCCCCAGACAAGGAAGGTCAGGCCACCAGTGCAGGGCAGGATCCCCCAGAACCTGCCAAAGCTGCTGTTGCTCCCAGTTCTCTTCCCAACACCCGAGACTCCACCAGGAGCAGCTGTCAGCGACACACTCCAATTTCCAGCAGATCATTTTACAGTCCAGAGAGCATTTCCCTATATTTTCCCCATCCAATCCATTTTCTAGATTAGTTTATCTGGCTGAAATCCCCCATTTTTCACGTGGGATTTAGTTTCCCTTGCATCCAGTCCTCACCTCCTTGCCAGGCAGGGATAGGCTGGAGTACAGAGGGACTTCAAGGACGACATTTCATTTTCCCAACCCTCAAACCAAGCCATGACATTTCCACAAAGGAATTGCAGAGAGAAGAGCCAGAAAGACTCAAGGAGAAGGAGTGCTAAAGCTTCCAAATAAAGCTCTGCACCTGTAAGAGCTTTGAACATGCAGAAGTTTTCACTGTGGTGTGGATGGAAATGGGGATTCCTCTTTGTCCAATCCTCTGCCAGACACTCGAGCACTGCTTGCACCACCCCAAACCCACCTATCCCAGGTACTGAGAGCACTCCCCATGGATGTGGGAGCATCCCCTGTGCATGTGGGACATCCCCCATGGATATAGGAGAATTCCCCATGGATGTGGGAGAATCCCCCGTGGATGTGGGACATCCCCCATGGATACAGGAGAATTCCCCATGGATGTGGGACATCCCCCATGGATACAGGAGAATTCCCCATGGATGTGGGACATCCCCCATGGATGTGGGACATCCCCCATGGATATGGGAGAATTCCCCATGGATGTGGGAGCATCCCCCGTGGATGTGGGACATCCCCCATGGATGTGGGACATCCCCCATGGATACAGGAGAATTCCCCATGGATGTGGGACATCCCCCGTGGATGTGGGAGAATTCCCCATGGATGTGGGACATCCCCCGTGGATGTGGGAGCACACATGCTCACCGGTGCCAGCTCCCTCCCATCCAGCTGCTTTGTGCTGGGAGATGAAGGGGGGCAGCTCGGCTCTGACCTGCTCATATTTCACTAAAATGTTATTTTAACACTTAAAAGGGTAGAAAATACCATCGGCAGCTCCTCATTTATCAGATCGATGTGCAGGGAGCGGGGCATGTGTGCGCTCCACATTAATGAGCCCAGGAGAGCTGGCAGCTTCCTGGCACTGCCCTGGCACTGCCCTGGCACACGGGAGGCAGGGATGGCAGGAGGTAGGGATGGGGTGGAGACTCTCATCCCCTCTAGGGAAGGCCATGGGTGTTCAGTGACTCCAGTGGGGCTGGAGGAGAGAAGGGAGGGCAGCAGTGAGGGAGATCCAAGGGTAGGGATGGATGGAATACTGGGGAGGAATTGTTCTCTGGGAGGGTGGGCAGGCCCTGGCACAGGGTGCCCAGAGCAGCTGTGGCTGCCCCTGGATCCCTGGAGGGGTTCCAGGACAGGACGGATGGGGGTTGGGG
>VZTB01008833.1:96405-119163 GCA_013397245.1 Thryothorus ludovicianus
GATCCCTGGAGGTGTTCCAGGACAGGATGGATGGGGCTTGGAGCACCCCAGGATGGTGGAATGTGTCCCTGTCCATGGCAGGGATGGGATGGGATGGGATGGGCTTTAAGGTTCCTTCCAACCCAAACTTTTCCTTGTGGAGGAAGAGCAGATGCTGAGCTCATCTTCCCACAGGACACATTTCCATAGCAATGTGGGAGCTCCAAGATCCTGAAAGGGGCAACATAGACACTGTCCCATGGACAACAGCAGTGCCAAGCACTGCTCACCTCCAGATAGCCCTGGGGATGGGCACGGGCACGGGGATGGAGACACTGGCAGAGGGAAGGAGATATTGGCACAGGGATGGAGACACTGGCACGGGGATGGAGACACTGGCACAGGGATGGAGACACTGGCACGGGGATGATCACCCTGCCCAGCAAAGCCTCAGGTACTGCAGCAGCTTTGTCCACACCTCAGTGTCCACATGGGTGTTTGTGCCCGTGCACTGCCCACCCTCAAGGCCAAGGACAAAGGACAGCTGCAAAGATCAGGCAGTGCCAGGAGAACTCCAGGGAGCAGGGCCGGCTTTGCTTGTTCAACACCTCCGTTAATAATCCTGGCACAGAGAGTAAACAGAAGCAGCAGCTGTGAGGGACTTGCAGGGACTTTCCAGTTTCAAAGCAATATTTGGAATTTTTCACAGCTCTCAGGGCACTTGCAAAAACAGCTTTGAGTTCTAAAGGTCTCAGAGCTTTAGGACAACGATTATAGTCATCAATTTTTCTTCTCTGACTCAGAAGGCATCACCAGAAGGCTTCCAAAGGGCCCCAGAGGCCACAGATACAGGGAACTGAGAGATTCCCTCTCCACAGACACTGAGGTGGGAATCTCCTCACTGACCACATCCAGACTGCTCCAAGGGCAGTTACCTGTGCCTGACACTGGCTGTGAAAATATCAGAGATGCCATGTCTTGTCTGCCTTCACGTAGGATTGTCATAAAACCTTTTTCCATGAGATTTCTCACAATCTCTTCAGCAGGTTTTGGGACTTGGGGGCACCCCGTGGTGGGTCTTGAAGCATCCCCATGGCGAGGCAAAGCAGCCAATATGAAGCAGAGAGTCCCTAGGGACCCTGTTCACAGAACTCGCACGTTCACAGAACTCGCACAAAATGTTTTCACCCAATTGAGTGAAAAAAAAATCAGAAAAATCTGGAGTTTTGCAGAAATGTAGAGGAATTTTTTTTAAGGCAGAAACAAAAGTGATATTCCCAAGTGGTGTTGGCTGGAAGGAGTGGGACACCACTCTCCTAAACAACACATCCCTGAGATTCGCAGAGGAAATCAAATTGGGAAGAGCTCAAAATCCCAAGGAGGAGAGAGGACCCCACTGAGCCAGCAGGCGGAATGTGATCCACTTGGAGGAGCACAGCCAGGCCACTGAGGAGAGAATGATCCGAATCCCGAGCTGAGGCACTGGCAGGGGGAGCCCCGTGGTGCAGCGAGGCTGAGCAGGGCTGAGCACGGCTGCTCAGGGGTCTCACCATTCTGCTGCTTTCCCTCCTCACCATCCATCCATCCCAGCTTCCAGGGGACTGGAGCCTGCTGAAAACCCTGCTGCTGTTGGCAGAGTTTGGAGGCAGCCTGGCTCCCCACGAGCCCTGGGGATGCTGCCCTGGGAGGGTGGTGATGCCTGCAGGGAGATGAGCTGGATCCATGCCTAACCAGAGGCTCTTTTAGGGCTGTACAGCCCAAAATGCAGCCTCTGTCTCAGTGCCCCGGGATTCCAGGAGCCCTGGGTGCATTCCAGCATTGCCCAACCTGGAGCAGCTTCACCCATCCTTGCCAGGACAATTCCAGCCTCAGACCCTGCACCCACTGCTGGACCATCCTCCCACAGGTCTTGGATTCCCTGAAGAGTTTCTGGGTGGTTTTTCTGCCTGCTGGGGCAGAGATTCCCTGCAGGAAGGCACCCCAGGGGCAGAGCCCCGGAATGGGGACAGGAGCTGTGCTCAGGGAGCAGCTGTGCCGGGATCCCAGCGAGGGCTGTGGGCATATGGCAACCCATTCACTGAAGGAAAAAATTAAATTACCCAGGACTATAAACCAGTCAATTTAGAGCCATATCCTGACTGTAATCAGGCAATAGTATTTCATTTACTGCTACTCCAGCAGTGCTGCGAAGGATCCGAGCTTAGGGGGTGGCTTTGGGGGACACTCTGAATGCAGCCAGGTTAAGAAGAGGGGTGAAGCACCACAACTGGGGGTGTCCCAGCAGCCCCCACCCTGCTGTGGCAATCCCTGTTCTTGTCCCACTGCTCTCAGGCTCACCGTGGGCACTCCAGCCTCCAGGACGTGCAGCATTAATGTCACATCAGCCTAATGGCAGTTGCCTCACCTCCAGGTTCCACAGCCTCATTTTCTAGGCACTGATGAGATGTTTGTGCCACAGCTGGCACTGCCTGTCAGCAGGAAATGCTGCTGCCCTTCCCTCTCCTTGCTGAAGTGTGGAAAATGGAAGAATGCTCTGTAGTCTGGTTATGTGGATCCTGAACATCCTTCACCTTGTTTGTTTGTTTGTTTCTACTCATGGAAGTGGGAGGAAGCCTGGCCTGGATGGGAGGTTTGCCCAGGGAAGCTGTGGCTGCCCCTGGATCCCTGGAAGCGTCCAAGGCCAGGTTGGATGGGGCTTGGAGGAGCCTGGGACAGGGGAATGAGATGAGATTTAGTTCCCTTCCAACGCAAACCAGGCTGGGATTCAGTGATGAGGATTCCTGTTTCTCCAGTGGCGTCATTCCTCAGGGAATCATCCCATCCCTGTGGGATGCACCTTCCCAGTGACACGGAGGCTGCAAACACCAGGCTGAGCATTTCCTGCAAAATCCCCGTGGTGAGGGACCAAAAGCTCCTTAAAAGGAGCTGTGGAGGAGGGGGCTGTGATCATCCCCGAGGCTCCAAAACGAGCTGGGCAGGATAGAGAGGGAGCAGAGAGGAGCTTAGGCCACCCTTTGATGCTGAAAAGCACTTGCCAGCCTTAACTGGCTCTCTCCAGCCCTTCTCCCTTCAAAGCAGACCCAGGCAGAGTTCAGCTCCCATCCCCATGGATTGGGGGGACCGTGCACGAGTTCCAGGAGTTATTTGGGGAAGCTGTGATAAGAGCAGGCAGGGAACAGCCCTCCGGGGGCAGCCCCGCGCTGCCTCCCTGTGCAGGTCAGACCTGCTCTCCCTGCCCTTCCCAGGCTCCCTGCTCCTCATCCAGACCTTTCCCTGCCCTTTGGCTGCTGTCTGCCCGTGTGGACGTGAGCCTTGCCGGGTGCCACGGATCCCCTCCCAGCTGCTGGAATTGCAGGGTGCAGGCAGCAGTCAGGGGCAGAACAAGGGCAGTGGCTCCAGCAGCTCGTTTTTAGGTCAGAGCACAGATCCAGGTGTCCTGCAGCACCTGTGGGCACAGGTGGAGCCCGGGCTGGCTGCAGGAAATCATCCCCATAGTTGTGGTCCCATAGTTCTGAGGACCACAAGTGTTGGGGTTTGAGTGCTCTGTGCCCTGCAGGTGGCTCGGGGAGGGGACAGGAGGGACGTGCAGGCTCTGCAGTGCTCCTGGCTGTAATCTACCCCAGGGAAGTGCCACGTAGAATTCCTCTGCAGGATGGAGAATTTAAAAACACAACACCTGCAGATGCTGCTTGACACCCCATCTCCCTAAATGACTTCCCAGAGGAGTGGGACAAAGTCAGGGAAAAGGTCACCTCTGCCATCTTCCCTCTTTCTCTGCACAAAGCTGCTGGGTACAACCTGCAGGGCTCCCCAGGAACCCTGTGAGGGATTTTCCTGTTGGCTGGGGGAGTTCTGTGTGGCAGGCTCAAACAACACCACGTACAGGTCACAGACTCATGGAATCATGGAATGGGTTGGGTTGGAAGGACCTTAAAGCTCAGCTCATTCCATGCCCTGCCATGGGCAGGGACACCTTCCACTATCCCAGGCTGCTCCAGCCTGGCCTTGGACACTTCCAGGGATGGGGAAGCCACAGCTTTTCTTGACCAGGCCTTCCCCAGGTTGATCCCCTTCCACCTCCACTGGACCTTCCTGTGATTTTCACATATTTTGAATTTTTTCAGTTTTCTGACTTCCTTTTCCCACCCTGCTCCTCTGTCCACCCAAAGGCCATCAGCATTTCACTGCTGAACAGGAGAGCTCCCTCTGACCCTTCCCTTGCTTGTGCTGGCCTCAGTCTTCATGGAAGACCTTCAGGAATTGCTGCCAACATTCTCCTTGGAGCAGGGCATGGGCTCGACTCTCCACACAAAGATTTTCTTGTTGACTGACAGCAAGAGCTGCTAACTGAGACATCTCTTGTAGGAATGGACTGGATAACGTTCCCTGTGTTCCCAGTTCCTGCCAGGGACTCAGCTCAGCTCCCTACACCTGTGCACAATTCCCTTTTACCCAAGCTCAGCTCCCATCAATACCTGCACCTGGAAAGGAGCTGACTGAGCTCTTCAGATCCGAGATATCCCTTGTTCCCACCTCATCTCAGGAGCTGCTGCCCTGATGGGTCTTCACTGGCACTGCCACATGCATGTCCTGGCAGACACTCCCTGCCCCAAACCTGCTCCCTCACTCGGCCAAACGCACCCAGAGCTCCCTGGTGGCACTGCTGAGGATCAGGAGGGTCCTGCCTGCCTTCACCCCAACTCTGAGGAAGGGATGAAGGGGGCTGGGGGGCTGGGGCTGTGTCCCACACGGAGCCCCCATCCCCGAGCTCTGCTCTGCGAGTTCATGCTCCGGGGACCTTGAGCCCCTGGTGGGACACAGGGACGTGTCTGCTCTCAGGAACACGCCCAGACAGCCTCGTGTCTATGCTGGTGTGCGAGTTCTCCCTGCAATGTCTGCAGCAGTGTCCCCTTTGCAAACTCTCCCCGTTTGGAGCCATTCTGGGGCAGTCCAGCCCCAAGATGAAAGCCTTTGGATCCTGACTCATCTCACTGCTCGCTGTAAACTCTGGATTTCGAGCTCCCCATCTTCTGGAGGAAGCTTTGGGTCAATTTGGGAGGAACTCCAGGGCTTTGCATGCTCCTTTGCATGGCAGATGAATGGCTCAGGCTCCCCACAGGGCCAGGTGGATCCTTCTCCTCCGGGGGACATGCAGCCACCCCGTGATCCTGCAGCACTGGTGCCACCTGTGGCTGTTTCACCCACCAAAAATCAGGTTCAGTCTGCTGTGAACTCCTCCAAACGATGTGTCCCTCCAAAATAATGCCATGTTTTGATGGGTTGGTGACAAGGACATTTAATCCTGCAAGTTGATCCTTTCGTTTATTTGACTGGTGGCCCTTTCATGTCAAAACTCCTCGAGCCACTGAGTGAGAGCTCAAAGGCTGCTGGTAAATTGTCAGCCCAGGCCCTCGGAACAGGTCCAACGTGTTGTGCTGCTGTTTTTTCCCCAGGGAATAATCACATCCCTTTTCCCTGCCCTGCGCATGCACAGGAGGTCGGGATTGTTATTTCTGATGAACTTCAAGGCGCCTCTTGCTGGAGAAATAACATTTCTGTGGGTTTATTTATTTATTGATCTGCTCCATTCCAAAGCGAAGGGAGAAAAAGAGGCAAGGCGAAAAGGCAGAAGAGAGGGAGATGAAGAAGTAGGAGGGGGTGGGAGGCCAGGGAGATGAGCACCAGCTCAATCCCGGCTGCCACAGTTTAATCAAAGGTTTCTACAAAGGGAGACCAAACCTTTTCAAATTTGTCCTCAGCCCTTTGTTGTGAAGCCACAGCCCCCGTTTGCTGGCCAGGCCTGGGAGCTGCTGTCCCCAGAGGCCATGGCTCCCTCTGTGAGGTGACAAAAGACTTTTAGCTCCGAGCTACCAGCAGGGACAGAGCTGGCAGCGGTGTCTGATCCCAGGATGAGCGCTGGGTGCTGCTCCGTGTGAATCCGCCGGGAACGGCAGCGACGGCCCCTGGATTCCTGCAGGCTGCCTGACCCTGGGGAAGCACAGCAGCACTGCCAGGGCTTAACTGCAGATGGGTTTGAAGGCACCCTCTGCAAAGGGGCTGATTTCTGTGGGCAGCCTTTGGGAGGAGTCCTCTGCTGTTCCAGTAATGCCTCGTGTTTTCCACAGGTCCCTCCGAGCTCCCAGAACCTGCAGGGGTGATTGGCTCCCTCAGCACCTCCTCCGAGCTCCTGGATTTCCTCCAGCTCTTTCATTTCCTACCAGAAGTCTTGATGGCAAACAGGGTCACCCCTTCGACCCTGATCCAGGGCTTACAATGTTCTGCCTGGCCCCACTCAGCCCCCTGGGTGGTGCCATTATTGATTCCAGGATGCTGAAGCTTTGCCAGTAGCATCTGTGTCAACAGGACAGAGAATCCTGGAGTCACTGAGGTCAGGAAAGGCCTCCAGGGCTATTGAGTCCAAGCTGTGCCCCATGCCCACCTTGTCACCAGCCCAGAGCACTGAGTGCCACCTCCTGCCCCTCCTTGGACACTTCCAGGGATGGGGATCCAAACCTCCCTGGGCAGTTCAAGTGCCTGAGCACCGTTTCCATGGGGAAATTCCTGCTGCTGCCCACCCTGAGCCTGCCCTGGCCCAGCCTGAGGCTCTTCTCTCTCGTGTGCCATAGGATCCTGCCACTCTCATGGCCTTGCCACTTGGGCCATGGTGGCCACACAATTCTGCCACATCAAGGGTTGGAGCAGTGTCCAAATTGTGTTCTGCCCAGGTTCTCCCCAGGCTTGGGACCTTCCCATGGAGCATAGCCCTCCCCGTGGGATGAGAAGGGTGAGCAGCCCCCGTTTTGGGGCACAGGAAGGCTGGCAGGGAGCTCGGCCAGGCTGCTGCCCCTTATCTCCACCGAGCACCCACTGCTGCACTCCACAGCCCAAGAGCCCTCGAGTGGAAGAACTGGGATGTTTATTCATCCACGGCAGACCCCAGATAGGAAAGGGCTGATAAGAGCCACCACAAGGGCTGCTGGAAGCAGCAGATAAGATCTCAGTTCTGCCATCAGCCCTGTGAAATGCAGCGCCTTCATGAATATGCAGCTCCATTGTGCTGCCCGGGACAACAGGAGGGGTTTGAGAGCTGAACTTAACCCTTGTCTGGGAAAAACACAGCCTGAGGGAATAACCACAGAGAGAACCACATCTAGGGCTCAGAACTAACCCTGAGATCCACACCCAGGGCACAGAACTAACCCTGAGATCCACATCCAGGGCTCAGAACTAACCCTGAGATCCACATTCATGACACAGAACTAACCCTGAGATCCACATCCAGGGCTCAGAACTAACCCTGAGATCCACATCCAGGGCTCAGAACTAACCCTGAGATCCACATCCAGGGCTCAGATCTAACCCTGAGATCCACATCCAGGGCTCAGAACTAACCCTGAGATCCTCATGCCCATCACTGCAGAACGTGGGATACAGATCTGAGTGATGCTGAGGGCTCCTAGAGTGGCAGCTGGTGGGGACATGGTGGTGACCACTGTGCCAGGATCCTGCAGGAAAAGAATTGGACAAGCTGTCACCAAACTAGCCCTTTGCAGCAGGATTTCACCAGGCTTTACTTTAGGAAGAAATCCTTTACTGAGGAAGAAATTCTTCCCTGTGAGGGTGGTGAGGCACAGGATGCCCCAGGAGGTTGTGGATGCCCCATCCCTGGACAGGTTGGAGAAGGCCTTAAACAACTCCATCTAGTGGAAGGTGTCCCTGCCCATGGCAGGGATGAGATGATATTCAAGGTCACTTCCAGTTCTTAAAATTCTAAGATTTATGGACTGGATTTCTCCCCACATGGGTGTTGACTCAGGAGGGCCTTGCAAGGCAGAGGGAAGTAGCCCAGGCAAAAATTAGGATCTAGCAGAGCTGGAAGTGGAGAGGACCTGATTAAACCCAGCCCAAGGAGCAGCAGGAGCTGGTCCATCCACACAAGCAGCGAGCCTCCTCCTATCCTGCCACATCCCAGCAGCGGTGCCCAGGGGTCCCTGCAGCCCACCCAAGGGCTTGGTGGCACTGGGGACATCTCAGGGTGGCCCTGTCTGCTGTGGAACCCCACCGGCAGCGAGGTCAGCCCTGCCCCAGAGGCACCCGCGCGGCCCCGCTGCTGCTGCCGGTGCTCTGCACCACCGAGCCTGGGAGCTGCCTGGGAGCTGGGAACGAAGCATTTGTGAAATTAATTAAGACAACAGAGGCCCGAAGAAAGGGAAAGTTAATTAGTCACGGCAATCAGTTAGATTTGATCCAAAAGAACAAACAAAGAGTTAGAAGCGTGTCACTGGCGGGCTGCTTCTCTGGAAAAGGGATTACGCGGAGATTTCCACCAAAGGGAATGGCTTTGTGCTGCTGCTCCTTATGTAATTGGGGATTTAGAAGTGGCACAAAGAGTCATTACCACAAAATTTCTTTGTCAGAGGAAAAAAGTTGACATTTATGAAGCACAGGAGGGAGCAGCAAAACAAGGGGATCAATCGGCACGGATGTGGGAAGGGGCTTTCCTGGGCCACGAGGGCAGCCAGGATGAGGAAGAGGAGGAGGAGGATGAAGGCTGATGGTGGTGGCTGCCCTGGAGGGTCCCCAGGGGGTTATGGATGGATGGGCCAAGATGCTGCAGCACCAGCACGGTGTTAAAACCAGCGGCCAGAGTGTGAAAAGGGAGGGAGATGGCAAATCCATATCCGGGGAGAGGGGGACACTGGAGACCCGGCAGGGACAGCCCCCAGGGCGGCTGTGCCAGGGAGAGCTGACGGCAGCGAATCCCAGGTTTTCTGCTTGAGCTGCCTCTGTTATCTCGGCTTTCTCCTCCGCAGTTCCAGCTTTAATTATTTACTCTGACTCCAGCAGCTCCATTTCCCCCCGAATGGGCATGAAGTCACCTCCTTGTTGCTAAGGGCCCCCCCAGATCTGCTGTGGTGGCACTGGGAGGTGTCCTCGGGGTCCCCAGGGCTCCAAGCACAGCACCTCGCTGCTGTGCTGGCCCCTCTGCACCCCAAAACAAGGGGCAGAAAAAGACTCCAGGCTCTTGGGGCTCTCAGGGTGCCCCTCAGTCGACATGAGTGCCCACAGGGGTGTCCCCAACATGTGCAAGGCACAGTGGGGCACCCATGACACTCTCTGCTCTGACTGTGCCATCCATGGGACTCACCCACAGCTGCTGGTCCCCAAAACCACTCCAAGCTCCCAGGAAAGTTCCCTGACAAACTGTCAGCATGAGGAGAAAAACACTGCTGCACTGGAGACCGACTGCTCAGGGGGATTGTCCCCTGGTGAGGAGGTGACAGCAGAGCAGCCCCAAATGCAGCCACATCACAGCCCTTTGGGGAGGGCTGGCTCGTTGGGCACACACTTCCCACCCACCCACGCCCTGGTGCTGCCCCTGGGATGGAGGGAAGGCACCCAAGGCTGGGACACCCACAGGGAATGTGCACCCCAGAGGTGCTGCCAGCTGGGAACGTGTCCCATTCCCAGGGCTTGGGACGTTCCCATTGCAGGCATGGAGCCAGCCCCCAGCCCCCAGCATGGATTTTAGAGCAGGGACCCCAAATCCCAGCTTTGCCGTGCTCCTCCCATATGGATCAAGTGCTGCTGGGAGAGCTGGAGTAGCCTGAGCTGCAGAGGGATTATCCTGTCTCCATACAGGTTGGGGTGTCCCTGGATCTGGCTGGGAGAGGATCCCTCATGCTGGCTCCCAGGGATTCCTGCCTCTCTGGATTTATGGATCAGGTTCTTCACCTGGAATGGTGCTGGGACCACCAGGAGAGGAGGAATGGGGACCCATCAGTCCCTGCTGGCTCTGGTTCCTATTTATCATTAAAATATGGATTCACTTTGAATAAAGGGGAGGAGAGAGGAGGGTGAAGTCACCCCACACCCTCCAATGTCCCCTCTGGACATGTGTCAGAGTCCCACCACAGCCACAACCCTACTAAACCCCACTAGCCCCACAACACATCCCACCACAAACCCCAGTCCCATCCACTCTGGAGAACATCTCCATCACATCCATGGAGACCTAGGCCCAAATCCCCTCTTTCTGCAGGGAAAAATAATCTGCCAGGTCCCCTGCCAGGTTCGCAGCCCTTCACTTGGGGCTCTGGCAGCAATTCCAGCAGTTGTTAGGGAAGCTGCTCATTAGTCTGTGAGTCAGAAGGCTTTGGAGGCAGCTCTGAGGAGCAGGGGCTGTGCTGATCGCTCTCTCCAGGTGCCTCTAAAGTGCTCCCCCTCAGCTCCTGGGCTTTGATGGGGCTCCCGTCTAGACAGCTCCAAAATCAAAGCTTTGAGCCTGGTGAGTGTGGTGGTTACTCAGCCACAGGTCTGGCTGTGCCTCAGCTGCCACCACATCCTGGAGGGACGGTCCTGACTGCTCAGCGTGGCTGGCAAATTACAGAATTATGGAATCACAGTATATGTTGAGCTGGTAGGGGTCCCTGGAGATCATCAATCCAGGTCCTGGTCCTGCACAGACGCCCCAACAACCCCACCCTGTGCCTGAGAACATTGGCCAAACACTCCTGGAGCTTTGAGGCTGTGGCTGTTCCCTGTTCAGTGCCTGACCAGGCAGGAAGAACCTTTTCCAAATATCCAGATTAAATCACAGTTTCAGGCCATGACTGGAGACTTCAGCAAAGCTCTGCTGCTCTGAGGAGACCCTGGGAGCTCTGGGTGAGACCTGGCTCCCAGGGCTGGGGGGACCCTCGCAGGATCCCTCTGTCCCTTGGCTGGTGGCACCAGCCTGGAGCTGAACCCTGTACCCCTCTGCCTGTGCCCCTCAGCGTGGTGGGACACACAGGGGCATCCCTGGGCTGCCTGCACACCCGGCTGCTCCAGCTTTCTGCCTTTTCACAGCGTCTTCTGGGACACCATCACTGGGTTTTAATTAAATGTGTTCAAAATCAGGGAAAAAAAAAAAAAAAAAGGAAATAAACCAGCAACAAGTCCCGTAGCTCTTCCCTCGGGAGGAGCTGCCTGTGCTGGAGCAGGTTTGGGGGGGAGCGATGCAAGAGGAGTGTCAGGAACAGGGAAGCCGAGGGAGTGCGAGCAGAGCATGCCGGTGTCGCTGTCCCCACCCCTCTCCAGGGAGCCCGGCGTGGCCACCGCTGCCGCTGCTGGTGTGAAAAGCTGGCTGGAGGCTGGGAAGCGAGGCTGGATCCGGCTCGTGGATCCCGGGAACACGATGGGCTGTCAGAGCCGGTCCTCGCTCATCTGCTTAGTGACCATGAGCATCGAGGCCCGCTCTTCCCACTTGGAAAAGCCTTGTTTTGTTTGCTCATCTGGCTCATGAAAAATGCAGCTGCCCCTTGCCGTGTACATGGAATTGGTTTTAGCTCGAAATTCTCAGCTTTGGTGCCAGCAGAGGGACGGATCCATCCACAGTCAGCTCCATGTGAAGAACGGGGGGAGCTGGGTGCCCCCATCCGAGCACCCTGCCCCACATCCCATCCCTGTCCCATATCCTTGTCCCTCAACCCACCCTCATCCTCATCCCACAGCTCTGCCAGAGCTGCTCTTGTCCCACAGGGGATGAGCCCAATGCCTCATCCCATTCCCACCCTTCTCCCAGGCCATGCTGCTGAAGGAGCCCTCACGGGAAGCACTTCCCGAGCCATGGCAGCCCCGGCACACAGGGACACTTGGGCACACATGGTGCCAGCCCACACTGCTGTCAGCCTGTCCCCCTCAGCTCCTCAACCCAGAGCTCTGGGAAAGGGATGTCACTGCACAGCTCCTGGCAGGATGCTGAATCCCTCAGGAAGAGGTTCCAGCAGTGCCCTGGCACAAAGCCGGATGCTGAATCCTCTGGGAACAGGGTTCCAGCAGTGCCCTGGCACAAAGCAGGATGCTGAATCCCCTGGGACAGGGTTCCAGCAGTGCCCAGGGCAGCAGGGACTGGAGCAGGCAGGGGCTCATGGCTCTGGTGTGTGGGGCACTTCGGCCTGGGGAGAACAGACGTGAATTTAGAGAAGGAAAGAGCTAAATATCCAAACTGGAGAGGGCACAGTGAGGATCCAACGATAATCACAGGCAATGGGAAGATCCTGGGGCCAGAACATTGGGAGGACCACGGCAGTGCCAGGGGGCTCTTTGGCTCTGTGCTGGCTTTGACTCCAAGCAGGCCACTGGGTGGGGGTTCCTAGCACAGATGTCACCTGGGGGGCTGATGGCATCTAAATCCTTTGGAATGGCGAGCCCCAGGGAGCTGCAAAGCCCTTGGGGAAGGCTCCACATGGCTTTGGCCCAGGTTTAGGGATGTGTCCATGAGCCATGGGTGATTTTGGGAGACTTTGGAGTGAAGGCTGGGGAAACAGGGCTCAGGATCCATAGGATGTTGACGCCTGTGCCCATTGCCAGCATGCTGATGACCTCTGGGCATCAACAAAACATCAGGAGAAGCAGCCCCTGCCAGTTGCAGCATGAAGTGGATGAGTGCAAAAGAGGCTGCAGAGCTGCTCCCAGGGCTGGACCTGCTCAGGTCTGGAGCCAGGCTGGGAGACTTGAGGGTGTTCACCTCAAGAGGAGAAGGCTCCAGGGAGAGCTCAGAGTCCCTTCCAGTGCCCAAAGGGGCTCCAGGAGAGATGGAGAGGGAATGGGGACAAGAGATGGAGGGGACAGGACACAGGGAATAGCACAGTTGGATGGTATATATGGGATGGAAGTGTTCCCTGTGAGGGTGGACAGACCCTGGCACAGGGTGCCCAGAACAGCTGTGGCTGCCCCTGGATCCCTGGCAGTGCCCAAGGCCAGGCTGGACCCTGGGGCTTGGGGCAGCCTGGGACAGTAGAATGTGTCCCTTCAGTCCAGGGTGCTCCAGGGAACGGAGCCAGATTTGCTGGGAGTCAAAGCAGCGCTCCTGAAATGCCTCTTGCCTGGCAGGCGAGGGACAGCGTGAGCGCTCTGCTAATCTCGTGTCCTGCCAGCGCCTCACACTCCCCGCCATCCAGAGGGGCCAAATCAATACCCTCAACACAAAAACAGTTCCAGGCAGCGCAGGGAAACTGAGATCAGCCCGCTCCTGGCAGATAAAGAGGAATTGATCTCTGAGCTGGAAAGCAGTGGCTGCTCAGGTGCGAGCGGCCGCACCATGGATGGAGTGGAGCCCCCCTGATGCCAAACATGCTCCAGCATCGAGCAGGCCGGTTCCGCCACGCTGGAAACAATCAGCAGCTGAATCAGCTGGAAGAGCACATTTAAACGGAGAAATTTGAATCATAATTCCAAGCTGTGAAGAATACTCTCCCAGCCACCCAAGGAGACAATCCCTCAATCAGGAGAGCAGAGGCCTGTTAAGAAAAGCAGGCTGCGTCAGACAAAAGTGCGAGAATGAAAGTGGCGATAACGCGGCGATGGGGACGGGAAGCCGATCATTTCCAGCTTTGCAGAAGGACAAAACTACAGGGGGAGACAATGGGAAGCGGCACTGGGACACCTGCAGCATCTGGGGGGGCTGGGATGGGTGACTCAAGGGGCCGTGTTCTCCCACATGGGTCTGGCTGTGTGAGAGGAGGAGATGAGGGGGTGATTTCTGCGGGTGGAGGTGCCATAGGCGAGGATAGGGAGCGAGAGGTGGGAAGAGTGGGATGTGGAGCTGCCAGGCCAGGGATGAGCAGCGGGGAGGTTTGAGGTGAGCAGGGCGGGCTGGTGTCATGCTGCTGTTTGAAAAGGTCGGCCTGACATCCATCGGGGCAGCGCCGTGGAGAGCCTTGTTCAGGGCTGGATGTCAGAGGAGCCGGGGGAAAGGGGTGTCACCAATGCCAGTCAGAGCAGGTGTGTGGGAAATGTGTGGTGTCAGCTTGACAGGATGCTCTGGAGCTGGGAGACAGGTCTGGTGGCCAAAGGGAACAGATCTCTGAAATTGCTTGTGAGCCATCACCATCACCCACTCTTACTCCACCTCTCTGTGCCCCCTATGCTGAGGCACATGCCCAGCTCCTCACTTTCTAGACAGAACTCAGGGGCTTTGGGAAGAGCCCCCAAGCCCTTGGGGGCTCTTGTCACCACCCCAGGGGATGCCAAAACCCCTGAGGCACAGGGCTGTTCCTGCCAGGATCCACAGGGATGGCGACTGCAGCTCCAACCAGCTCAGCACATGGACCAAACCCCTGTGCTGAGGACTTGAAGAGTGAGAACAAAAATGGATTTGGGGGCTGGATGCACAGGAGGAGAGGTCAGCTGCTGAGGAGGGGTGGAAAGGCTGGAATTCTGGGCTCATTGACTGTCCCAGGCTGCGGCAGGCCAGGCCCAGCTCTGTTCTCTGCAGGGCCAGTCCCATTCTCTGCAGGAGCAGCAGGCAGGGAACCCCCAGCATAGACAGGCCATTCCCAGTTCAAAGCAGCTCAGGAGCTGCCCAGTTAATTCTGATTTATCCCTGCCTGGAGCAGTGGCACATCCCACCCACACAGCTCCAGCTCATCCCTATCCCTGCCTGCCATCAGTGTCCACCCCTGGATGCTCCCAGGCTGCCCCACCGCTGTCTGTCTATCCTTCCTTCCTGCCTGCCACCTCCCTCTCCTCCTCCCCCTTGTCCTTGCAAAAGGGATTTAATAAATGCATGGAGGGATCTCTGGAATTGGCAGCAGCTGGAATGGGGCCCAAGGTCTGCTCTGCCCTCGCAGGGAAGGGGCTCCTCACAGACCTGCTGGATGGAGCCATTCCAAGCTCATTACCCAGAGAGATGGAACCAGGAAGGGGAGGAGGAGGAGGCTGGAGCAAGGAGGGAATCAGAGCTCCGAGGCCTCAAAGAAACCTTATTTTATTCTGCGAGAGACCAGAGCCGCAGGGCCGTGGCCTTGGGTGGATATTGAGGATGCAGGCAGGGAGCTGGAGAGAAGAGTGAGGATGCAAATACGGCTGGTGCTGACAAGCAAATGGCAGCTCCTCAGGGAATGCATTTTGGGATCCTGCACCACCCCAGGGCGAAGTGGCACAGAGTCTCAGGGGCATGGCACAGCTCCAGGCAGGGTGGCACAGTGTCACCAAGGCATGGCACAGCTCCAGGTGGGGTGTCACAGGGTCACCAAGGCATGGCACAGCTCCAGGCGGGGTGGCACAGGGTCACCAAAAGGCATGGCACAGCTCCAGGAGCAGTGGCACAGGGTCACCAAGGCATGGCACAGCTCCAGGAGCAGTGGCACAGGGTCACCAAGGCATGGCACAGCCCTGTGTAGGGTGGTGCCGTCTCCAGGGTATGGCCCAACCCCATGNTGTGAAGTGGCACAGAGTCCCAGGGGCATGGCATAGCTCCAGGCAGGGTGGCACAGGGTCACCAAGGCATGGCACAGCTCCAGGCGGGGTGTCACAAGGTCACCAAAAGGCATGGCACAGCTCCAGGCGGGGTGGCACAGGGTCACCGAGGCATGGCACAGCTCCAGGAGCAGTGGCACAGGGTCACCAAGGCATGGCACAGCCCTGTGTAGGGTGGTGCCGTCTCCAGGGTATGGCCCAACCCCATGGCAAGGTGGCACAGGGTCCCCAGGGCACGGTGCAGCTCCATGGTGGAGTCACATGACAAAAAGAACAATGGAACACCGCAGGCTTTGGCAGTGGCAGGGACTGAAAAATTGCTGAGCTCCTCTAATCCATCAACCCCTGTGGCAGGAGAGGGATGGCGGCACATGTGGCACAGGGAACAGAGCGTGTGGCACAGGGAACAGAGCGTGTGACACAGGGAACTGAGTGTGTGACAGAGGGAACTGAGCATGTGGAACAGGGCACAGAGCGAGTGGCACACGGANGGGAACTGAGTGTGTGGAACATGGAACAGAGCGTGTGGCACAGGGAACTGAGCGTGTGGCACAGGGAACTGAGCGTGTGGCACAGGGAACTGAGCGTGTGGCACAGGGAACTGAGTGTGTGGAACATGGAACAGAGCGTGTGGCACAGGGAACTGAGCGTGTGGCACAGGGAACTGAGCGTGTGGCACAGGGAACTGAGCGTGTGGCACAGGGAACTGAGTGTGTGGAACATGGAACAGAGCGTGTGGCACAGGGAACTGAGCGTGTGGCACAGGGAACTGAGCGTGTGGCACAGGGAACTGAGCGTGTGGCACAGGGAACTGAGTGTGTGGAACATGGAACAGAGCGTGTGGCACAGGGAACTGAGCGTGTGGCACAGGGAACTGAGCGTGTGGCACAGGGAACTGAGCGTGTGGCACAGGGAACCATCCTGGCCACCATACCCATGGCAAGGAACGTGCCCACGGCTCTATGATGGGCTCGTGCAGCCAGAGAGGCACCTGGAAAGTGGCTGGGAAGGCAGCTCCATGTGCAGCTCCAGCCCGGGAAGGCAGCTCCATGTGCAGCTCCAGCCCGGGAAGGCAGCTCCATGTGCAGCTCCAGCCCGGGAAGGCAGCTCCATGTGCAGCTCCAGAGGCAGCCCGGCGCTCCCGGCCCAGCCCCACGTCTCCCCGGCACGTCGGCACGCAGGGAAGAGGCACAGCCCAGCGCTCTCAGCCCTGGTGTGTTTTTCCTCTCTTCCCCTCATTTCTGCTCATAAAGGTCTGCGCTTAAGTATATGAGGCTTTTTTGCCTGCCTTCTGCAGGAAGATACACAAGTGTGCCAATGTAAATTGCTCCATTTGGAGGGCTAATTGCACTAAAAGGCAGCCTGATCTGTGGTTTTTCTCTATTTTACATTAGCAGCTGAGCTGTCAGATCTGAAATGGAAACTCATTTTTAAGGCTTTGCATTTACAGTGGCTTCAACAATGAAAAATGTTCCCTGACAGTAATAGAAGGCAAACCTCATTAGAGAAACTTAAACCAAAGCGGCACAGTGCTAAAGCCCTCAGGCTGCTTCCAAGCATCTTAAGAGGGAACAAGAGCATTTTTCACATGACTCTCTCTGCCCGTGGAGTGCTCTGGCTCTTCCTGACTGGAGCTGTGCCCGCAGGAGCCGTATTTCTGACATGCACAGGGTTGCAGCAGCGATGGCAAATGGCTTTTTCTCAGGAGCACAGGGCACCGAGGCGTTTTGGGGGTGGAGAACCCGGCTGGCTCCAAGCAGCTGCTCAGCCCAGTCCCGGGATGGCATTTTTGGAGTGGTCAAAGCTCCCTGGGAACCGTGGTGCTGCCAGGAGCACAACGTGGCTCTGTTATTCCCCATCTTTTTGCTGGAGGATTCAGGGCTGCCAACATCCAGCACCCATAATGTTGGGTAGGGTGGTCACTCTCCACAGAGCCATCTCCTCTTCCTGAGAGCTTTCCCAGTGATCCACAGGTAATCTGCCCCCCCTCACCACCCTGACCCGCAGTGCTGGGACTTTCTGAGCCTCTGCCACCCAGCCCAATAAATCTCCCCTCCCAGCAGGTGCCATCAGCCTGTGCATTGCAAATTCCAGGTGGGAATAGCTGGGCAGGGCTCCTCTGCCAGCTTTGCCAGCACCTCTTTGGATCTGCATTAATATCCAGCTGCAGATTTGCATGGTCATGAGCTATTTTTACCCGGAGAGCTCAGCTCGTTCTGCACAGAGCTCAGCCTGTTCCAGGGTCAGGGATCAGCCTGGTCTGGGCCACACTGGGGACACGCAGGGCTTAGAGACAAGGAGGCCACAAAAGTGCTGCAGGAGCCCTGGGAAATGTGGCACAGATCCCAAAGGGATGCAGGGATTCCAAGCCACAGCCCACAGCGGGCTCAGTGATGATCCCAGCTCTGCCTCTTGGTCCGTATTCCTTTCTCACAGGTTCAAGCCTGATTCTGAAGAATATTTTAACCCTGTTTAGCTGCCCCATATTTTGAGGACATTCAAGGTGAGGTGCAGTGGAAATATTGCATCCTCATGGCACAGGATGCCTGGGGCATGGCATAGATCCTTTCTGCATCCTGTTTCCTGTACATCCCTTTCCTGAGGCATCTCCTGAGTTTTCCTGGGGCTGCTCAGCACATCCTTTTCACTGTGCACAGGAGACCAAGCTCCTTCTGGAATCCTCCTCCCATCTCTGTGGCCTGGAGGTGACATTTTGGGGAAAAAGTGCAGCCATTTTACAGCAAGGACAAAAACTTGATCCACAGTCCCCAGCCTGGCAGCACATTCCCAGAGCCAAGCACCCCATGGGGAGATGCAGAGATGCCTTCAGCATGGAGAAAAGATCCACCAATGGTGCTAAGAAATTTGTTTTCCCTGGAGCTGTTTTCCCTTGGAAAAACACATTTTAATTTGCTCTGCAAATTTTCTAAAACCGTTTCTCGCTGCGTTTTCTGGGGATTTTTACTGGAAACAATTTTGACCAGCCAAAATATTTCACTTATTTGGTTTCCAAAAAATCGCCAGCTCTTTCAATTGCTTGATAAAAACCCTGACAAATGTAATCAGTCACAGTCATTCCCTGCAGAAATGTTTTCGTTTGACCAAAAAAAAAAAAAAAAAAAGAGAGAGAGAGAAAAGAACATGTATTCATAGCAAAAGACACTTGGCTTCTGCATCACATTGCCACTCCAGCCAGGCTGGAGGAGACAGCTCTTGGATATGGGCATTCCCCTCGGGCTATCACATCCCCATGGGCCATGTCTGAGCACAACACACCACGGGCAGCTCCGAGTCCCTGTCCCAAAGTCACCAGGGTTGGGAGTGAGCGATGCTGATGAGATGTCGCGACATCCCGGAGGAGACACCTCCTGCTCGTGATCCCTGCTCCTAATCCTGCTGGGCCCTGGCACTGCTGCTGCGTGCCTGTTGCACCCAGGGGCAGCCTGGCTTTGTGTCAGGCCTTAAAATATCCTCGCTTGGCACCTTGGGGTAGAGGGAGGTGATTCAGTGCCAGCACTGCTGGAACATCCATCCCCCCTTCTGCGCGTGGCCGTGGCGAGGTGGCTCCTGCTGCAGATTTCACACCATGCCGAGGGTTTGCTCAGGGCATCCTCAGCTCCTTTCCCTCCCTTGGTCCCAGCAGTGGCTTCAGCTGAAGTGCCACCGAAGGGCTGTGATGTGGGACGTCACCTGGACTGGGGGACGCTGTGCCATGCCCACCACCGTGGCCTCTGCAGGGTGGCTCCTCCCTGTCCCCCTGGAGAAGGGATAAAGCAGAGGCCTGGGAATCCCAGCCCCCTCTCCCTGCTCCATCTGCGCTCCCAGGATAGTCTGTTCTCTCCTCCTCGCTGCTGGGAATTGCAGGAGATGTCTGCCTTCCCTCCCACTCCCGCATTACTCACCCAGCCGAGCCAATCTGGACTCCAGATGGACCGGAACCAGTTTTCCTCCTAGGAGCTTTGGGGGAAGGTGACAGAGACAGGATCCCTGCCTGGCCCTCCCTGAGAACTCCCAGCCCAGCTCCTCGGCTCCATCCACAGCTTCCAGGAGCTGGGGTGCTCCCTCAGGGACTCTGGAGGGCAGTGGCAGAGGTTGGAGGAGGAGCAGCCCTGCCTAAGGACAGTGGGGCCCAAGTGTGTGCACTCCACACCTCACCCACACCCCTGGGGTGCAGACACCTCTGACCTTTCTGGATTTCTCCAGGTGGATCATTTATCCCAGCAGGGATCTCCCCTGGGGGCCCAGCTCTCTTTACTCATATAAAAATCACTCCAACTTCACTTTTGATGAATCCCAGAGAGGCTTCTGCCCTCTCAGCACCTCAGATCCCTTTCCTTTCCATCCTTCTCCCCTCTGCTACCATGGCCATCCTCTGCTTCCCTGTGTCCATCCCATAGCATCCTCTCCTGACCCTCTGGAGCCCTTTGCCAGGGATGCTGGGCCAGGCCTGCATGGAGCTGTGCCAGAGGAAACCATGGATCCCCAAATTCCCAGGATCCTGCCAGCTTGCTGGGGCAGGGCTGTGGCTGCCACCTCGGCAGGGAGCTGCTGGATCTGGGAAGGCAGGAAGGAAGGGAGGCTTCTGCTGTAGCCTGGATAAAGCCAAATGCAGGCACTGGGAGCTGTAAGGGCTTTGCAGCCTCACCAGCCCCATTTTGGGCAAGTCTCAGGCCCTGTCCTGGTGATTCCCTCATCCCACAGCAATTCCCAAGGTACTGGAGCACAGGACATTGCTCCCAGCCACCTCCCTCTGGGCCTCTCCCTGAGAATGCTGCCGTGTCACAGAGTCATGGAATCCCAGACTGGTTTGGGTTGGAAGGACTTAAAGCTCATCCCATCCCACCCCTGCCATGGCAGGGACATCTTCCACTGTCCCAGGCTGCTCCAAACCCCCCCCAGCCTGGCTTTGGGCACTGCCAGGGATCCAGGGGCAGCCACAGCTGCTCTGGACACTCTGTGCCAGGGCCTGCCCACCCTCCCAGGGAACAATTCCTGCCCAATATCCCACCTAAATATCTCCTGGTTTAATTTAAAACCACTCCTCCTTGTCCTGTCACTGCCTGCCTGTGGAAAAATTGCCTTTCCCTCTTTTCCATAAACTCCAGTGGACACAGCCATGTCCCTGGCCTGGCTGCCATCTCTCCCTGTAGGGGACAAGGCTGCCCAGTGAACAGTCCCAAGGCTGCCAGAACTCCAGGAGTGTTTGGAAAATGTTCTCAGGCACAGAGTGGGATTGTTTGGGCTGTGCAGGGACAGCAGATGGATCAGTGATCCCTGTGGGTCCCTTCCAACCCAGGATGTTCTGTGATTCCATGATTCTGTGACCACAGCCAGGCAGTGCTGGGCTGCCTGTGCATCCAGGAGGTGAATCCCCAGGCAGGGAGCCCTGAGGGGGTTCCAGGGAGACCTCAGAGGGTTCCAGAGAGCCCTGAGGGGGTTCCAGGGAGATCTCAGAGGGTTCCAGAGAGCCCTGAGGGGGTTCCAGGGAGACCTCAGAGGGTTCCAGAGAGCCCTGAGGGGGTTTCAGGGAGACCTCAGAGGGTTCCAGAGAGCCCTGAGGGGGTTCCAGGGAGACCTCAGAGGGTTCCAGAGAGCCCTGAGGGGGTTCCAGGGCCACCTCAGAGGGTTCCAGAGAGCCCTGAGGAGGTTCCAGGGCCACCTCAGAGGGTTCCAGAGAGCCCTGAGGGGGTTCCAGGGGACAAGGAGCATCCTCTGTGCCTGCAGGACACCGTGCCCGAGGGCTGGCAGCTCCCAGGCTCCCTCATGGTGCCCAGGTGGTCTGTGGGTGGCAATCTCGGCAGCCTGGCTGTGGCACTTGATGAATGGGCTGTAGAATTTGGTGAGATAATTAAAGAACCTGACTCTCACAATGCACCTGATAACAAATGAGGTGTCTCTTTTTCTTTTCTGGTTTCCACAGTGAATTGTATTCCTAAAGATTAATGGATTTACCGTTTCTGTCTCAACAATGGGCCCGTTCCCTGGTCCCCCCGTGCCCGTGGGGAGCTCCAGCCCAGGGTGTCTGAGCCCAGCAGGGACATGGAGACACTTTGGGGTCTGGCAGCCCTTGGCCTCGGCTCTGACTCACCCAGCAATGGAGAAAAGGCTTGGAAGAAGTGGAAACCCTGCTGTGCATCACCAGGGAGTCTGTCCCTCTGGGATCCAGGGCTGAGGAGTGCTAGGGGTCACCAAGGTGTCACACAGCCTGGTGGCATCAGGGATGCCCAGGGGGCTGTTTGCAGACCCAGCCACCTCCCAGGCAGTGCCTGGACATAGCACAGAGGTGGGAAGGATGAGTGGTGTGAGGGAGAACAGGGATGCTCAGAGTTCACAGAACCAGAGGGAAGAGCCTGGGTGGCTCTGGGTGGTGACAACCCCAGTCTGTGCCCAGCTGAGGTGTGAGCACTGCCCCTGCCCCGTGTCCTGAGGGGACAGTGTGACATCAGCTCCAGCCTGTCTCTCCCTGGCACAGGGCACTTTTCCCAGGGGACAGCTTCCTCCTCTGTCCCATCAGCTCCTTCCCACCTGGGTCAGTTTTCCAAAGGCAAAGGGGACGTGATGAGCACAGCACTGGCCAGGGATAAAGTCCAGTGGATTTCTGGGATAAACAGCCCTGCTGTGCTCCTGGAGCTGCTGGGAAGCGTGGAATGCTCCAGCACTGGTTCACCAGGAGTGACCCTCCAAACACCCTTCCAGCAGCAAGGGACTGACCCGAGCCATCAAAGCATCTCCAAAATGTGTTTAAATATTATATAGACATTTAAATTAGGTACCTGTGCAAATCAGCAGGTCATTAATCACCCACTCGTTTAATTGGTTTTCCTGCCAAATTGGTTACAGATAAATAATTAAAGCTAAAAAGTGGGTTTGGATGCATTCCTCTGGAAAGTCGGGCTGGCAGCTGGGAAGGGAATCTTTTAACTCCTCGGCTGGCACGGTCCCTCTCCAGCAGGCAGGGATCGGGGAAGGGCCGGCCGAGGGGCAGCGGGGCAGTCCCGGGATCTCTGCCGGTGCTGGCACTGGGCTCCTGCTCGCTGCTGTCCCGTGGAGAGGTTTCCGTGGGGAGCAGGAGCTTCCCGGGGAGCGGAGCCGCGGGCAGGGCCCCTCCCGCGCCGCCAGTGTGGGTTTTGCAGTGCACTTGGCTGCTAATCATGCATAATAATCGCATTTGCAGAACACAAATGTCACTTGGCTGAGTGCTTTCATTTACTGCCCCGTAAACACACCCTGGGGAGCCCCGGGCCCATAAAACATTGACAAGGGCCCTCGTTTCCCGGACATTGTCCCCCACAGAGCCCTTTGTCAGATGGAGTGGCCACGGGACGTGCTCCTGGCTGGGCACGGCCCCCGGGCAGCTCCCGGTGTGGTGGGCAAAGGGAAGGATCATCCCTCATCCCTGTGCAGCCCCGGGGCTCCTGCACCTCCTCCAGGCAGGGCAGGAGGGGCTGGGTAGGGTGTGCTGAGCCCCAGGGTCTCAGGAGAGGTCCCACACCTCTGCCCAGCCCCTCTGAAGATGTGCATCCATCCCATCCCATCCCA
>VZTB01008833.1:121221-153660 GCA_013397245.1 Thryothorus ludovicianus
CCATCCCATCCCATCCCATCCCATCCCATCCCATCCCACCCCAGCCAGGGATGCCCAGGAGGACACCAAACACCTTTCCCAGTGTTTGGGACATACACCACACAGAAAGGGACATATCCCACATGTGGGACACTGTCCCAGCCACCCCTCAGAATTCCCCTGCTCCCCATCAGGGGGCACAGCCCAGGGATTGCTCCACAGTGCCCAGGGGATGCATGAGCAGGGATCAATCCTGCCCTGGTTTGATCCTGAGGTTTCAACAGGAGCCAGCAGCAGATGAGGGGGTTTGTGAATTTCTCTCTTTCTAGGACAGACCTTCTCCTTCGCAGAGCTTTTCCTGTGGGCACAGGAGCAGCCACCAGCTGATCCAGTACAAATGAAAAGGAGGATTAACTCCCGGAGGGGCTGATTTTCCAAGGACAAACTCAAATGAACCAGGAGAGCTCTGACCCAGCTACCTGGACCCTTTCCCTCTCCTCATGTCAATGCAGGCTCCACAGGAGCTGCTCCCTGGCAGTTCCCAAGCCCAGATCCACCCAGCAAGGGCTGCCCTTGGGGACTCTCCCTTCCAGCTCTGGGGTCCCATCCCACTCCAAGGCAGGAGCCAGGGTTCCCCCAGGCCCCTTATTCACTCTGGGCCCTCTGCCAAGTGCTGCTGCTCCAGACACTCATTCCCTGTGCTCCTGCCAGGGAAGAGATGGATGAGGTGCTCAACCCTGGGATTTGCCACCCAGGGCTCGTAGCCCAGCTGTCCCTTTCCCCCTGCTCCATGTAGGACAATTCCAGCATCCTTGGCTGCTTTCTGATTGTCTCAGCCACTTTGCTTTGTTGTTCTTGTTAAAGGCAGCCCTCAATAAGTAGTTCACTAACTCAGCCATTTGAGAATCATCATTAATTTAATATCCTTCCTCATTTATTAATGGGCCTACTTTGTCTTGACTCTCCAGTATTTCTTTTCCCCTTGATATATTTGTAAAAGCCCTTCCTATTCCCCTCAGCCGCATGGCTACCACTAATGTTTGCTTTTCCTGCTGTCTTTAACATTTCTCTTCAACCTTAAATGACTTGGGCTCCTCCAGCTTCTATCAGCTCCCATTCCATGCCGGAGCTGTCCTGCTGAGGGGCAGCCTCGGGAGGCAGCAGTGCCCTGCTGCTCTGGCAGCTCCTGCTGGGTCCTGAGAGAGCTCAGGGCCGTGGTTTTGTCCTGAGAGAGGACACAGCAGGACAAGATATCCCCTGTGAGGGCTGCCAGAGAGATAATCCAGACAGGGATATGCAGGGAGAGGCGATGGACGGCAGAGGAGGGTTCAGGGGTGCACCCTGTGGTCACTGCCCACCCAGCCTGTGAGCCCAGCTGTGGCTTTGGGGCACTGCCGAGTTCCTGTGCCCAGCAGCCATCCCTGTGGGATGTGTTCTCTGGGTCCTGGCCATGCACATGGCAGCAGTCAGGCTGCTGCTTCCCTGCTCCAGCTGCTGGAGATGGGGAGGTCCAGAATCCAGCTGGAGAGGACCACGATCCCATGATTGGGAGGTCCAAGATCCAGCAAAGGAGAGGTCCAGAATCAAATTATGCTGAAGTCCAGCGTTTAATGATGGGGAAATCCAGGATCCCACAATCCAAAGGTCCAGGATATAGTGGTGGGGAGGTCAATGACCCCACAATAGCGAGGTCCAGGATTCAGTGATGGGAAGGTCCCGGATCCAGTGCTGGGGAGGTGCAGGGGCCTGAAGACTCCTTGTGGGAGGAAAAGGGAGCAGGCAAAAAGTTGCAGGCAGGGCTGTGGCCCAGGTGGGAGCCCGGAGCACATCCCGAGCCAGGGTCGGCTCTGTGCTGTTGCCACGGAGATGGGAAGCAGAGGCTTAGGATGTGTCTGTTTACATAAGAATTGTTGATTAATGAACATGGAGGCGAGATAATTTACCGAGGGCCCGGAGGCGCCGCCGGTATCTCTCCATCTCGAGGCGGCAGTTCCGAGCTGTGGCTGCAGAGCTCTCGCGGTGTCCCCAGCCCTGGCGTCCTGTCACAGCCAGCGCGGGGACCCGGATCCGTGGGACAAGAGAGCCCCCACCTGATGGCCTCGGCCCGTGCCTCTCTGAGGATGTGCATCCATCCCATCCCATCCCATCCCATCCCATCCCATCCCATCCCATCCCATCCCATCCCGAGGTGTCCATTGGTGTCCACAGGCAGCGATAGGATCCACCCCAAAATTCCTCCACAGGCCATCAGTGCTGGTGTTGCCACACAGTTTTTGGGTGGCTGAAGGAGCCCGGGCACCTCCCAGGAGTGTTGAGAAACCAGAGGGGATCTCTCAGAGAGCCTTGCCACCACCTGTCCCCCCAGGGCATCTCCAGCCCTGGCTCTGCCATCAGCTGTGTCCCACCCAGCTCCATTCCATGCCACTCTCCCTCTGTGTCACCCTGGTGTCCCCCAGGTCACACAGAGACAGCCTGTGGGACCAGGCTGCCCATGGGGCTCTGAGCTTGGTGGCGCCTCCCAGGAGATTCCCATGCTCCCACCTCGACATGTGGGGACACCCTGTGTGGGGCTGCAGGTGACAAGGAAGCCCCCAGGTCCCCTCCCTGGGGTGGGTGAGCTGCCTAGAAAGATTCTCATGCCCAAAGTAACCTCTCCCAAAGTTGTCAGACTTCCTGTGGGAAGATTGTGGATCCAGCAACTTCCCAGGCCCTGGAGGAGCTCAGAAATGTCACTAAAGCTGAGAAATGTCCCCTAAAGCACATCCTGGTTTGTTCCAGGATCCTCCACTGGCCAAAGGCAGGCAGTGGGGAGGGAGAAGGTGGCAATCCCTGGGATCCTCTGCCCTCCCTGCAGCTCCAGGCAGGCCCCTGATCACCATTTCCAGCACTTCGTCCCAGTGGCATGGGAGAACTGGGATAACTGCCCTGGGTACCTCCTGTCCCACAGCACAGAGCTGCCCCAGCAGCCAGGCTGGCACCACGGGGAGAATCCACCCTGTCCTGGAGCTGACAGGCAGAACCTGCCAGCACAAAGCTCATGGCCAAAGGGCAGCTGCCAACATCTGGGTGGAGGATTTGGGGGGATTTGAGACACGTGCAGGTGACATGGGAGAGCAGCACATCGGAATATCAAGGGTGACATTGCCAGTTCCCAAATTTCTGCGCAGAGTCTCACCCCCAGCTGCTGCACCAAAGTTTCAGTGTCTCAGATTTCAGCCCCCTCAGAGCTGAAATATCTGGTCAAACCTGAAAAAAATCCTGTGTGTTCCCAAGCAGGAAGCAGAGGGTGGTTGGGGGGAGAGAGGGAGCACTGGAGAGGGGCTGGGAGCAGGGATGGTGCTGTGGAGGGGAGGGATGCAGGAAGCAGCTGCTGGGTCCCAGAGCCCCTTGCCCAGCCTGGGTGCAGCTTTGGGGAGGTTTCCATGGCGCTTCCCAGCTGCTGCTCCCTCTGGCTGCTCCCAAGGCTGTGATTAAGTGCAGGCAGACCCACAATTAGCTGGGGGCCGCTGCTGGGGGGCTCTGGGGGAGTGCTGGGCCCCTGCCCCTGCACCTGCCTGGCACAGCCTGCCAAGGGAGCTCTACTGCACTGCCTGCGCTGTCCCCGGAACAAGGAAGGCAACGGCATCTTCCTGTGGCCTCAGGCAGGGCAGGGATCCATGTCCCTGTGTCCCCAGGTGGGGGCAGGATCGGTGTCCCCAGGCAGGGCAGGGAAAAGCATCCCTGTGATCCCAGGAAGGATTACATCAATATCCCTGCTGTCATGAGGGATCCATGTCCTCATGGCCCCAGCCAGGGCAAGGATCCATGTGTCTGTACCCTTAGGCAGGGCAGGGATCAGTGCTCCTGTGACCTTTCAAAGGACAGGGATCAATATCCCCTTCCCATTGCTGTGAGGCACAGAAGGGATCAGTGTCCCATGGCCCAAAGCAGGGCAGGGATCAGTGCCCCATGGCCCAAGGCAAGAGGAGGATCAATATTCCTATTTCCACTCGGCCAGGATCAGTGTCTGGGTGGCCCCAGGCAGGGAAGGAATCAGTGCTGCCATATCCCACGGCAGGGAAAGGATTAGTCTGATCATGTTCCAAAGCACAACAGACATCTGTGTCCCTATGGTCCCAGGAAGGACAGGGATTGATATCCCAGTTTTCAACAGGCAGGGCAGGGATTGGTGCCTTCATGGCCCAAGGCAGGGCAGGGATCAGTGTCCCCGAGTCCCAGGATGGACAGGGATCATTGTTCCCATGTTCCCAGGCAAGGCTGGGATCAATATCCCCAAGCTCCCACATTCCCAGGCAGGGCAGGGTTTACTGCCCCCATGTCCCCAGGAAGGACAGGGATCAATATTCCCACTGTCACGAGGCAGGACAGGGATCCATGTCCCCATGTCCCCAGGCAGGGCAGGGATCACTGTCCCCATGTCCCCAGGAAGGACAGGGATCAATATTCCCACTGTCACAAGGCAGGACAGGGATCCATGTCCCCACGTCCCCGGGCAGGGCAGGGATCAGTGTCCCCAGGCACCCCCAGCCCATGCAGAGTCTGGTGGCAGCACAGGGAGGAGGTGGTTTGGGGGTCCCCTGGGGTCCCCTCCTTGTTCCATCCCCACAGCCCCGTGCCCCTCCCCAGGTGCCCCATCCCAGTGGGGTGCCCCATCCCTGAGCCCAGGTAGGGGTCGGTGCCGAGGGAGGGGCACAGCGGGGCGGCCACCAGAGCAACTGGAGCAGAGGAAATGCTGGGGCTTTGAACATGGCCAGAAATAATGACTTTAAAAATGTATCATTCTGCAAACTCATTAAGGCGCATCCCCGGCAGCAGGGGAAGGGAATTGCCGGGCCTGGGAGCCGCTTGATCTTTACAAAATGTGCACAGCGAGTGCTCCTGAATATTTAACCCCGATGGCTCCCAGGGTGCTGGCGGGGCTGTGGGGGACATGGAGAGAGGACTGGGAAAGGGAATGTGAGGACCTCAGCTCCTACTCCGTGCCCTCCTGGTCAGGTGGGCACCCAAAAACCTGCAGCTTGTGCTGAGCTGGCAGGACTCGTGCTGAGCTACCTGATCCAGAGACAGGATCGCTCCCAAAACCCGGTGGCACCTCAGTTTGTGATGGGGTATCCCAGGCAAGCTTAGGACAGGATTGGGCACAGGAATGCTGCTCCACCCCTGGTTGTGCTGGGAGCCACCCAGCACAGGAGGGAGTCACCCAGTCCCTGGGGAAAGAGGGGCACGGGTGGCACTGCCACCCATCGGGACAGTGCTGCTTTGGGTCACCTTTAACTCCCGGCAAACCAGGAGCGTGGGGCTGGGGCTGCTGCTGCCCGTGGTACCCCCTGGTCCCACAGGCTGCCCCACACCCCAGGCTGCCCCACAGAGCCGTGTCCCACCGCCTTGCCCAGTTCCCAATTCCCCTACAGCAACTCAGCCACCCTCAGCCACCCCGGAGGTCTCATCCCGGGACCGCACCGTCCGCCGGTGGCATTAATTCCCGAGAAGGGGCCGTGCTTCCCGTCCCTCTGCCCGTTCCTAGAGCCGGAGCGATGGCGAGCCCCCCGCCCCTCGGCGGTGACCTTTCGGAACAATCTGTGCTGCGATGCTGCCGGCGCGCCGGGAAGGCGTTGCCATGGCGAAGCGGCAGCGCAGCAAACACTCCGCAATTACGGGGAGCGGCTCCCCGGCAGCCCCGCCGCGTCCCCGCCGAGCCGCCGCCGTCCTCTCGGCCTTTGGGGCGGCGGCAGTGGCACCGCGGTCTCACGTCTGGTGCCACCCTCGGCGGCGCCGCGCACGGAGGGCGGGTGGTGGCGCGGGGTGAGGGACGGCAGCACCCAGCTGGGTCCCCGGCAGTCGTTCTGTCCTGCACTGCTCAGCTCCATCCCCATCCTGCCCAGCCAGAGGCTTCCATCAACTCCAGAGCTGATCCCAGAGCCAGCTCGGGGCTGTTGGCGTTCCTGCTCCTTCCTCTGCTGGGGACATTGTCTGTCTCCTCACAGCGTGGCTCAGCTGCAGGTTGGGGAAACATCCACACCCCCATTGCCACACATTCCTCCTTCCCATCCTTCTCTCCCCTATCCTCTCCCCATCCTGCTTTGCCAGACCGCTCAGGTGACAGCACTGAGATGTCCCAGTCCCTGCCCCTTGCCTGCCCCCTCCCTGGGTGCCACGGGGTGCTCCAGGCCCGGCGCTGGGTGCCAGGTCCCCTCTCAGGCAGCACGAGCAGGTGCTGCCAGCACAGCACAGCACAAAATCAATCGACTGCACTCGCTCCCGGAGACGGATTTACAGGGAGAACAAAACATCTAAAAATGTACCAGCGCTCCCAGCCTGCTGGGAGAGCTCTCCAAGCACAGCCTACAGAGATATTTGCCGGGCCCAGGGGCACTCGCCCTCCTCCTGTCTGCCCAGCACCCCGTGGATGTGCAGCTGCACCAGCCTGGCCCCCTGCCCCTCACTCTCGGGCTCGGCTGGCAGCACCCCAGGGCACCTTGGCTCCCTTTGGGAATGCTCCCAAGGGTGCTGCAGGTCCTGCTGGCAGCAGGCACACATTGGTGTCCCACCACCAGGTCTTGAGGCTGGTCAGAGGTGGCCCAGGGGAATTTCAGTGCTGCTGCAGGGTCAGGGTGCTCTGTAATCCTCTGGACCATGTGGGAAATTCCCTCTTCCCCCCAGATCCTGCTGCTGCAGCCTCAGCAGCGCTGTAGAGCTCCCAGCAGCGTTGAGCAGCTGATGGTGTGTGGGAGGGACACAATTCCTGGTGCATCCTTCCCCATGCCCTCCTGCTCCATCCCCATATGGACAGGACAGCACCATGGCTGTCCCCATCCCACCCCTGGGGATGTGTCCTGAGTAATTCCACAACACCATCCTCTGCCAATCCTCCTGGAAGAGCCATTGCTGGCCTCTAAAGAGGTGGCAGCACTGGGCTGGTGTGCCTGATCTGGGTACAGGAGTGTGGGGGCCCTGTCACCATCACAGGCTGCTGGTGTGACCGGGGTGTCATAGTGTGTGTGGGCACCCTGGAAATGCCACCTCTCTGTGAGTTCTGTGTGTGTGTGTCACCATGTCACCCCAGCGTGGCCCAGGCAGTGCCACCTGTGTGTTTGTGTGTGTGTGTCTGTCTGTGTCTGTGTGTGTGTGTCACCATGTCACCCCAGCGTGGCCCAGGCAGTGCCACCTGTGTGTTTGTGTGTGTGTGTCTGTCTGTGTCTGTGTGTGTGTGTCACCATGTCACCCCAGCGTGGCCCAGGCAGTGCCACCTGTGTGTTTGTGTGTGTGTGTCTGTCTGTGTCTGTGTGTGTGTGTCACCATGTCACCCCAGCGTGGCCCAGGCAGTGCCACCCGTGTGTTTGTGTGTGTTTTGCCATGGCATTCCCACAGCTCCCACGAGCTGTTTATTTAACCTTCCTTCGGAGGCGGTGAATTCCCTCTGCAGCGAATCGTGGCTTTATCGCCACCAACCCAGAAATACGGGAATTCTGCTCTGCTCCCCTCCCAAGACTCTGCAATTAGGAATGATCCTGCTTCTGACCCTGCACGGGACACCCTCCCCACCCCCGGTGGGCATCAGGGCTGGCAGGAGCCTCCTGCACCCGGGGAGAGCTCTCCCAAAATGCAGAGGCTTAGGATGGAAGGTGGGGTGAGGGGGCCCCTCCTGCACCCATCGCTCTGGGAAGGCACCAGCCCGATCCCCTGGGAGTCAAAAAACACTCAATTATTCTGCTGAATTTAGGGGCAGGAGCGGTGGCACTTACTGAGGTGTCCCTTCCTGAGGGATGGCAAAGCCATGGCCACCTGTGGGGCAGGTGGGGGGTAGGGGACAGCCCCAAATGCTCCCCCTGCCTTGCCCCACGTACAGCCCATGCACCCCCAGTGATTGAGGAGCCTCCATTTGTGTTTTCTGACCTGAACTGAGGGCAGGGCAGATCCCCCTGGTGTGAAGGGCATCACTGAGGTTCCCAGGGTGGGAGGCACTGGGTCTTGTGTTTGGAGGCAGCGCCAGACCCCAGAGGAGGTGAGGCAGAGACCCCGCAGGCAGGTACCTGCTTCTGCCAAATCCAGCTTCCCACAGAGCCCAGTTTGGGTTTCATTGTCAAGGCACCTGTGCCAAAGCAGAGCAAAGCCACAACAAGCTGGAACAGCCCATGTCCAGGGTGTCAGGGTGTGCTTGGTGGCTCTTCAGGGCCATCAGGGGGATGAGGGAGGGGAGGTTCTCACGGAGAGCACCCAGAATCACCAAAATCATCCCTGGGAGAGAGGAAAGCTGAAGGATTTCAGAGTCATGGCTTGGTGTTGGACTTGGCAGTGCTGGCTTAGTGGCTGGGCTTGATCTTTGAGGATTTTCCAACGTAAACCATTCCATGATTTCCCACTGTGAGGCTCCCAGGCCATCCTGCAGCCTGACACTGGGTACAGCCAAACACTAGGGACAGTGCCCCCAGCACGATGCTCAGGGGTGATGGCAATGCTGGGGACACTCCTGGTGTCTTCCTGGCACCCAGGGACAAGGACAGCCAGTGCCACAGGACACAGCTGGCAGCAAACAGGGCACAGCCAGGCCAGGGAACAGTGCCACACTCACTGCCCGGGGCTGTCCGTGTTTCCAGCTCAGTGTCCTACAGCGAGCTCCCACTTCCCGTTGTGTTGGCCTTGCTGCAGAGTTCTGCTGTGCTGCAGGGCCTTTCCCAGCTCCCTGCAGAGCCCTGCACCCATCCCTGATTCCCTGGGCTGAGAGCAGGGAAGGAGCACGGCATGGCAGGCCAGGGATGGAGCAGGAATGTTTGTGGATCCAGGCACAGGGCTCCAAGGAACGGAGATGCCCCCGCGCAAGCCAGCACAGTGACATCCCTTTGCCCCCTTGCCAGGAGGCTGAGCAGGGCTAATGGGCTCAGTGGGATGTGCCATGGCTTGTCCCATGGGATTGGCACATGAGCTCAGTGCCCGAGGAGCTGTGGGGAGGGGGCTGGGAGCACAGCACACTTCAAAGGGGAGTGGGCTGTAAATTTTTCACCAGCCCTGCACAGAGCCACGAGGCAGCAGTGATCAGAGCCGGGCACGTCTGCCTGGAGCAGGCAGGGATTGGGATCAAAGCCCTGGCAGGAGCCTGGCCAGGGCATCACCTGGGCTGCACAGCTGCTGTCCCCTGAGAGGGCCACACTGACCTGGGCATTGCCTGTGCTCTCCAGCAGCCCATCCGCCCAGGGTGTCTGCAGCTGGGGACACCGAGGGGCTGAAGCCTGTGTCCCCAGCCCCGTGGAGTGCCCACAGGTGGGCACAGGGCTCCTGCTTGAAGCTGTCCCCTGGGATGGCCGGGAAAAGGCCCCCCTCCAGCTCTCCTGCCCATTGCACCCACACATCCCATCCCACAGGGGTGGCAGCTCCCACGGGGGCAGACAGAGCCCATCAGGTGTTGGGGGGCACAGGGGGGTAGGGAGCCTGCAGAACTGCTGTGCCCAGAGAGGCAGCACTGCCACGTGTGCCACCGCTCCTGCCCCGAAATTCAGCAGAATAATTGAGTGTTTTTTGACTCCCAGGGGATCGGGCTGGTGCCTTCCCAGAGCGATGGGTGCAGGAGGGGCTCCCTCAGCTCCCAGGAGATCGGGCTGGTGCCTTCCCTGCGGATTGGGTGCAGGAGGGGCTCCCGCCGCACCCCGCCCTGAAGCACAGGGAGACGATGGTGCCTCTGGAGAATTCTGCCGCCCGCAGGGACCTGGAGCCGCGGGCTGGTTTCCCATCACCAGCGATGGGGTCCCGCACCCTTCCCCCTCGCCCCGAACAGGTTTCACTCTCCGGCACAGCTGCCGCGTCCAGATGTTGCCGGCATTGAGGGAGGCAGGGCTGCTCAGCCCACAGCTGCTCCCTGCTTCGCTTGCAATTGCTTTGGAAATATTGTGTGTGCTCAGCTCTTTAGAGCTAATCTCCATCCTGCAGCCGCGCCTGGCGGAGCTGCCCACGCCAACCCGGCTGCTGGGCAAGCTGGGCAAACTGGGCAAGCTGGGGAATAAAGGGAGGGGGTCCCTCCAGCAGCCCTCGCGTGGGCCAGAGGCGGGGCGATGCTGGGGAGGGGGCGAGGGCTGGGTACCACCCCGGCGATTCCTCCGCGCTTGATTGGGGCCATTAATCAATCGTGCGCTCTCCGGCAGCCTGACGGAGCCCGCGAGTGACAGCGTGTGAGCGATCCGCTCGCTCGGCACCATCCATCAGGCCCCTGGCAAGCGCCGTGCGACACCCCCTCCCTGATTTATCTGAGGCCAATGGAGTCATGAAAAACAGCTGGTAAATCCTTCCCCATCAGCCGGCTGATTATTAATGCAGCCAAGTGTGGAGGCAGCCAGCGAGTCGGAGAGAACGGGGCCGGTGAGAGGCAGCATCTGGCCCGGACCGGCTGCCCCCGGGGCCAGAACCCTCCCGGAGGATGCTGCCCGTTCCCTGCCACCGTGGGAACGGAGCCCTGCCTGTCCCCGGGCATCGGGCAGCGCTGCAGTGGCCACAGAGGCCACCCGGGCTCCTGCCTGCTGGCTCAGGTGGGCAGGGAAGGCTCTGCCCAGGAGTGGCCACGATGGGGAGGGTCAGAATCCCAAATCGCCAGGCTGTGGGGGCTCAGAACCCCCAGTTTGGCCAGGATGGGGAAGGTCAGAACCCCGAATCGCCGGGCTGTGGGGGCTCAGAACCCCCAGTTTGGCCAGGGTGGGGAGGGCGGTTCAGAACACCATGAATAAAAAACTGGCTTAGAATCCCCAGGGTGTTGGGGGACAGCAGGGGATGAGAACCACCAGGATACCCTGCTGGGGAGGGTGTGTGTGTGTGTGTGTGTGTGTGTGTTTGTCAAAACCCTGGGATGTCCAGGCTGGAGGGCTCAGAACCCCAGGGGTGCACAAGATGGGTGTCCTCTGAACTCCTCGGGGTGCACAAGCTGGAGGAGGTCAGGACGCCCAGGAGGGCCAGGCTGGGGGGCTCAGGACCCCCAAGAAGAACAGTCATGCTGCTCCTGCTGCCCCATGGATGGAGACAGGTGGCACAGAGGGACACCAGGACTTTTCCAGAGTGAGGGCAGGCTCAGGATGTGGCTCTGGTGCGGGGGTGGGGAGATTGCCCAAAAGAAGGAGGGAGAAGCCTGCACCGGGCAGTCATGGAGCAGGGCCCCAGCCTTGTCCTGGTGACTCTGGGGACATGCTGGGGTGTCCCCAAACCCTGCTAGCCCCTGCAGCCATTGCATCCCCCATGGAGCCCGTGCAATTTGGGGGTACTGACAAAGTGACACCCCAAGATGCAGCACCCGCACATCCCTGCCTGCCCCCTGCACATCCCACCCACCCCCCAGCCCTACAAAAAATCATCCCCTGGGGGTAGATGAGCCATTTGCCAGCTTTCCCAGCCCCACCTCCCTCTCACACACCACACTGATGCCCAGAGTGCTCCTCGTGCCGTGCCAGGCTGTTGTGCCCTCTGCACTGACATAAATGGCTTGGGGGAAAAAAATCCTCTAAATTGTGTGAGTGGGCTGGAAGGAAGCTGGGAGCAGCATTTTCGTGCTTGTGTGCCGAGCAGGTGCAGCTGACAATTAGCTATCTCTTCCCAGCCTCTTCATTTAGTTCCTCAAGGTTATTTTGAAAATTGAATATTCAATTAATAAAAGAGTGGCTTTGCAGGGCTCTTGGTGCTCCCTTCCCTGGGGCGGACGCTCCCTCCGAGGCAGCTTAGGAGGAGAGGGAAGGGGGAAGAAATTCATCTTCTTCCTCCTCCTCCTCATGGACCCTACCCTTAACCCCCCTCCACAGGCACATTTGGAGCTCCCCGAGCCCCAGATTCACATGAAGGAGATGAAGCAGCAGAAGTTGTCGTGGTGGAAAGTAGGTGACATTGAGTCACGTTCGAGCCTGTCACAGAACACGTCGTCCTCCTTCCCTGGTGTCCCCCTCCTCAAAACCCAGCCTGGTCCCCCACCAACATCACCACAGCACACCCGGCCCCACGAAGCCGTGGGGAGGTGTGGGAGGGAGGGGGGGCAGCTCCTCCCTTCCCTCCAGCTCATCCTCATCCCACCCTCCCCTGCTTTATTTTCCTTTCTGACACTTAAATATCACACGATGATGAGCCAGGATTGCTGGGAATGCTGCTGCTGCTCCACAGGGTCCCCTGCCGTGCCTGGAGCAATGATCTCCCACACCAGCAAACTCCTCCCCAGCCCAAATCCTCCTTGGGGTCACCAGCAGCACCCTCGCCACACCCAGCCGGAGCACACGGCCCCTCTCCTGCAGCTCCTCTCCTCTGGGCTGCTCCTCCCGCACCTGCTGCAGGGTCAGGGCAGACTGTTCCCAAATAAAGCCTGGAATGAGAGCCTGTGCCTCGCTGGGGGCTGCAGCTTAGAGCCAAGGACCGAAGATGTTGGAGCCTTGCTCTGTGCTGTGGATGTGTCCCCTCTGTGTCACCCTGCTGGGACAATGACCCTCAGCCTTCACTGCAAGCACGGCCGGCCACCAGGCTGGGGACATGTCAGGACTGTCCTCCTATGATGGGACTGCTGTCCTGATCTCACAACATTCCTGACTTCTCTGATTTTAAGCAAAGAACTCTCCCTGCTGACGAGTCCCCAGCACCAAGCTGGGATGGGCAGTCCCCACTTCAGTGATCTGCATTCCTGGGCTCAGAAAATCAGCTCCAAGGTCCCACTGGAGTGGGGACAGTGAGCTCTGCTCCAGCTCAGGATGGTCAGGGGGAAAATCGAGGGAGAGGAGCGGCAGTCCATGGGCAGGAACTGGAAGAATTCCCCCTGGGAAGCAGGCACAGCAGATTGCCAAGGTGGCCGGAGCAGGTGGCAGCAGCGTGGGGACACCTCTGCGTGTGATGGACGAGCACTGGCTCACACCTCTGCTTCCTCAGCTCTTCGTGGAGCAGGGATGATGGCAGAGGGCTGGGAGATTTATAATGGAATATCACTCTGGCTGTGCTGGCGGGGCCTGGAACTGCTGCGTGGGCCCTTCGGGAGGGAGGAGGAGCCCAGCCAGGGCAGCAGCCCCAGGCCCCTCTGTGCTGCCCTGCAGGTGCTGTCCCCAAGGTGCCCTCCAGCAAAGGCCCCTGGGGGTGTGACACCTGGGGACAGCACACAAACCAACACACAAATCCCCCTCCACTCATCCCAGCTTGCCCGGGAAGGAAAATTCCATTTGGGACNAGGGTGTGACACCTGGGGACAGCTCCACACTGAGAGCTGCCTCTCAGCACACAACCTCCCCTCCATTCATCCCAGCTTGCCTGGGAAGGAAAATTCCATTTGGGACACAGCGGCCAGCCCTGTCCTCTGCCTGCCCCCTGTTCCACCCCAAACCCTGCAGGACCATCGATCCAGGAAAGGATATTTTTGCTTACCAGGGGTGCATTACCTGGATCAGGGATGACATGGGCCATGGGGATGCTCCAAGCAGTGCTGGATCAGCATCCCAGCTCAGGGTTCATCCCGGAGCTTCTCTCCTCCCTCTCTCATGTCCCCCCCCCTCATTTCCCTTTTTCCAAAGCCTCGGTTACATCTTCCTTATTATCCTCCTCCCCGCGCTATCTGGGTCACCCTCCCCTGCCATTACCCCAGATAATTGTGAGCTGAGTGCAGGCCACGGGCAGCAATCTGGCAGCAGCACCTGGGAAACCACTGCCTCCGTGGACATCTCCCTGCCTTCCTCACCCCCTCCTCCTCCTCAGCTGCTGCATCCCAGCTCTGGGAAAGCTGGGAGGGCTGCAAGCAGGAGAGGGATCACCAAACCAAGTCCCCCCGAAAGGAGCAGGGGTCACTTTGCTGCCCTGTGCACTGAGGGGTGCTCGCAGCTCGGAAGGTGCTTTTGGGAATGCTCTGCTCCCATTTCCAGATAGGAAATTGCTGTGCCCAAAGGCTGGAGGATCCCAGCCTGTGCTGCTCTCCTGGGGTCCTGCTCACACGGGCACAAACAGATTCCAGCCTCACCCAGAAAAGGAATTAAATGGCACCATCTGGCACTCGGGGAGCTCTTCCCCCTCCCGCTGGTGGGGAGAGGGTAATCCAGGACGGGAACCAGGCCATGCCGCTGGAACAGGCACCAGCCCTGGCACTGGCCTGGAGGGGACACCCCCACAATGGCCAAGCCAGGCCTGGGGTCCCAGTGGGTCCCAGCACATCCCGAGAGGCAGAGCTGGACACAGCCCCTCCCTCCAGGGACCAGAATAAGCTTTTTTTATACATAATTATATCCCCCAAAGTGGCCCAGCCTCCTCCCAGAGCTGCTTTTAGCTCAGCTAAACCCACGTGCAAATTCAAGCTGTCTGGGACCCCATCCTGCTCCCCTCCTGCCCAGCTGGGATGCCCCAAATCCTGGGCAAAGCAGGTGGAACAACCTGATCCCAACCTCTGCGAGCCAGGGATGGGGCAAGGCACCAGGATTTTGGTCCCTCCTCTAAAGATTTCATAGAAAAGGGGGTAAATCAGGGATGAGAGGAAAAACACTGGGACCTGGCTCAATACCAAGATCCAGGGGATAGTGAATCCCATGGGATGGGACTCTCATCCCCTCTCTATGTTGGTGCTATGCCCCAGATCCTGCTGTGCCCTGGAGCTGCCTGGTTTCCCCTGCTCACGTTTCCCTGCCTGCAATTCCCTGCCTGCAATTTCCCTGCCTGCATCTCCCCAGCAGCCGCGGGGAGGAGTCTCCCTCTCGATGGCATCAGGGTGGTTGCGGCTGCAGCCTCCGCAGGAATACGAACCCATCAATTAGGGAATAAGTGCCTCGCCTGTCCTTGTTAATCCCCTCCTCTCCGGGCTGTTCTTTATTATTTACGGTGAAGGTGCCCCGGGATGCGCTGTCGGAGGGACGCCTGACAGGCTCAATCTGTACCGTACAATTACATCCTCCTCCTCCTCCTCGCCAGCTGGGGAATCCCTTTCTGCTTTCCCACCATCCCGCTCTTTTCCACGTCCAGCCCAGGAACAGAGCCGGTGGTACCAGACCCCCCTGACGCCCCACCCCATCCCCGCGGAAGCCCTGGGACGCTCCGGGTGGGAGCCAGCCTGGAGGGGGGTCCGGGCGAGGCGCTGCAGAGGCATTAACTGAGCCAGGATTAACATTCACCAGCGAAAAAATAACTCCATCCGAGCTGCGTCTGTTCCGGGGGCCTCGTGTGCGGCACGAATGGAAGCGCAGCATCCCCTGGGAGCCCCCGGGATGTGTGTGCTGCAGCCGCGTCAGCTCTTTGCAAGGGCTGCTGATGCCTCGGCTAACGAGCTCCCCGCTGAACGTGTCCTACGCACACCTGAGGATGCAGCCGGCCGCCTTCGCCTGCTCCTCTCCCTTCTCCCGCCTGCTGCCCTCGTCTGCCGCCCGCCAGCGCCGTCAGTGCCGGCCTGGCACCCGTGTGGGCGCAGTGCTGGGGGCTCTGTGGGCATCGCTCAGGGAGGTGCACGGCCCTGGGCAGCGTCCCCGGGCACTGCACTGGCACTCAGGGAGGTGCTCTGTGGTCAGGAGATTGGCAGGTTGGTATCTGACAGGGGCAGATGGGATTTGGGGGCTGCGGGGTCCTTGCAGGTGCTCAGAGTATCCCGGGGAGCTGCAGTGGGACTGGGCGGTTCCTTGCTGAGCAATGTGATGAACCCACCCTCAAAACTCCCCACGGATCCTCCAGAGATGCCAGGACAGCTCTGGCACAGCTGGCACAGACAGGAGTGCCCTCCTGCACCTGCAGGCAGCAGGTGGGTGCCCTGGAGCACGCAGGGTCCAGCCCATGCCTGTGCTAAGGATCAGCTGGATTCTGCACACACCAACAGGCAGGTGTGTCTTCCCAACACATCCCTGAGCACAGGTGTCTCTTGGGAGACACCCTGGGGAGCTGCTGCCATCCAGCTGGGCAAACCCTCGGGGTGCCACTGTCCTGATCCCCAGAGGGGCCGTGGGATGTCGGCTGAGGATACGTAGGGGGGGCTGGGCTCCATTATTTCCCTCTGGAGCTGCCCTGCCCTGCTGTCCAGCCTGGTGGCACCCTGAGGAGGGAGGGTTGTTCCTCCAGGAAGATACGATGCCCTGGAGCAAGGATCAAGTGCGTGGGCAAAGGCTGCAGCTCTGGCTGCAGTGGGCACTGTAATAACAGGGGATAAGAGGGATAAAGATATCCCCTGGCGCTGCCTCCCACTCTCCGCTCTGTGGGGAAGTGGTGCCTCATCACCCCAGCCCAGACGCTTATTTTTAGGCTGTCACCTCCTTGCTCCTCTCATGGGTGGCTTTTATAAATAGCCAGTGCCTCAGAGTGGCACCAGTGCCAGGCAGGTGTCCCTTCCTGGCATGGCTGTGAGAGACCGTGCCCAGGGGGTGCCCATCCCCTGCATGCTGCCATCCTCTTCCTCAGGGCATGGACAGCAGGGACAAGGACTGATCCCAGTGTCCACCCCTCCCTACCAGGCCCAGAGCCTGGGCACAGCTTCCAGCCTGGGTACCCTCCCATCTGGGTCACCCCGCACCCTGGCTCCTGTTCCAGCACCTTCCCCAGCTCTGATCCCAACCCTCTGGAGCTCCCCAGACCCCATCCCTGCGCTCCAGCTCCTCACAGCCCTTACTCTCCTGCAGCTCTGCAGGGCCTGCAGCACCTCCAGATCTCCCTGATCTTTCCCATTCCCTTCTCTCGCGTATTTTGGCAGGCAGAGCTCCCCGAGTCCCCTCCTTGCCCAGCAGCATCTCCCTGGCACGGCTTTGCCCGCTGCCAGCTCTCGGTGGCCGTGAGCGCTGCCGAGTGGCGGCCGCGGTGCCGTAATTAGCCAGGTACAGCAGGAACACACTTTGCAGCCTGACAGCTCTTCTGGAGCCAAATGGGAGCCAATTAATCTAATTAAAGCAGCCACTGGCTCGTTATCCCTACACAGAGTCCACGAGGCTGCAGGGGCGGCCTGTCCTCGCCGTGGCCCTGCCCACGAGCTGCTCGGGTGGGTGCCCACGGGTGGGCACAAGCAGGACTCACTCCATCCGTGGCTCCAAGGTACCCAGGGCATTGCTCAGGGGGGAGTGAGGGGACACAGAATGTGGGTCCTTGTCCTGTTCCTGAGACACCCAGAGGTGCCAACACGTGGCTGGGTGCTGGGTACTGCCAGAACGGGCCGCAGGGCGATGGCCCCGAGGATGCCGCGGGGTTTGAGTGCCATGGGGATGCAGGGCCAGCCAGGCCTGGCACTGTGCCACGTCCCGGGGAGGCTGAGCAGGTCCTGCCGGGCGGCACGGCTGCATCCGGCAGGGTAATTACGAGGCAGGCCGAGGAGGAGGGCTGTCTGCACAGGTGTCTGCCAGCAGGGCGCTGGCATTCACGCCGCCTAATTAGACACCCTGCCAGCCCTTAATGAGAACAAATGAGAGGCCAGCCAGTGCAGGGCTGGGCCGTGGTGTCCAAACCCCGTCCCACGTGCTGGCCCTGGCACGGTGCCCTCGGAGGTCTGGTGGCCTCTGTCATTGGGGCATGAGGGGCTGCTCACAGCAGCTCAGCCCCCTGTGCCCAGGAGCTCTGGCATCAGGGCAGAGTTTGCCAGCCCCACCATGCCCCCCTGCAGCAGTTTTGCAGGGCACTGGGCACCACCCCAAAGGCAGCCCCATTCCCAGCCTCTTGCTCCTTTCCAAGTCCTTCTGGGAGTTGATGCTCCATGTAAAGCTTCATAAAGATGCCCTGCCCAGCCCTCTTCCCCATGAACCATCCCATTGCAGTAGAGACCTGGATGTCAGGTGGATCTCCCGAGCCTCCTGTTATCCTCTGACCAGAGATTACCCCACTGGCCATCCCAGGGCATGGGGATTGCCACCTCTGTGCCCTCACTCTGGCAACACCCACCCAGCTGCACCACGGGACCCAAAAGCACACACTTTCCTCAGGATTCCTGTGTGGCTCTTCCAAGTGTCCCTGTAATACAAATGACATCAGAGCCTTGGCTGAGCACACAGTGCTTGGTGGGAGCACATCCCTGAGCCCCTGGGCACCGGCAGGCTCCTTGTGCCCAGAGAATGGGCAGGGAGGGGACAAGGTGGCCAGATGTGCCCCAAAAACCTTGGTGGGGCTTTGGGAAAAGACCACAGGGCACACGTGGTCCCTTGGAGGCTGCAGTAGGGCTGATGCAGCTGGAAACAAGGTGCAGGACAGGATGAGGGATGAGGATGGTGCTGCTGGGAGAAAGCACTGGAGCCATCCCATCCCTGGTACCAGACTCCCTCTGCAAGCTGATCCCCAGAAGTGTCCAAGGCCAGACTGGACAGGGCTTGGAGCAGCCAGGAATACTGGAATGTGTCCCAGCCCATGACAGGGGGTGGGACAAGATGAACTTTGGGGTCCCTTCCCACCTGTGATTCCAGGATTCCAGTGGGCACCAGGGCATCACGGCTGATGCATGCCCAGGCTGGGGAGCAGAGGAGGGAGCCCTGGAGGGTGGGGGGCTGCAGGCCCCACGCAGAGCTGGGCTCTGCAGCAGCCCTATAAATAAACACACCCACACACCGCGACACACGCCGGGATGCTGAGAGGAGGGGGTGGCTGTGTGCAGATCCAGCATGGGAATAACGGGGCAAGAGCAGGCACAGGGAGCTGCTGAGGAAAGGCACCTGGCAAAGCAGCCAGGAGGAGGAGGAAGGAAGCTCCCTTAGGAGCAGACACAGCTGAGGTGGCCCTGGAGCCACCCAGCAGGAGGGTGTCTGAGGGGACAATGTGGCATTAGGGGACATGACCCACGCTGCTTGTCCCTGAGTACACACACACGTGCTCTCCATTGCTCCATCCCTGTGCCAGCTCCTTGTACCCCTGAATTCACCCCACACCCTCTGGTCCTGGCTGTGTCCCCACACGTGTCCCCGTCCCTCATGCCACCTCTGCGTGAGCATCTCTCCCTCCTCCCTGCATACATCCCCGTGGAAAGCCACACTCACATTGCCCGGGGGGTTGCAGCCCCCATCCCCAGGGTCCTGCCTCCCTCCCAAGGTCTGGAGATGGCCGGATGGCTCCGTGCCACCCCAGCCCCGCCCGGCTGTCACAGCGCGGCTTACAGAGGTTTAAGGACAGGCGGGGACGTGCCATGTCGGAGGCCAGGGCCGGCTCTCGGCGCCTGGCAGCGGGCGGTGGGATTTGCTGGAGGGCCGGGCAATTTCCCCGCGGCTCAGCGCTGGCCTCCCGTTGTGGCGGCGGGGGCTGAGCGCTTGACGGGCAGCTTGGGATCGCTGGCTCGGTCCCCTGCGCTCCGCCGAGGCTGCTCGCCGGCCTCCCAGCTCGCCCAGCTTGTCCACAGGAGGAGATGGACGTGGAGAAAGGGGTTTTGCCGTGGATTCGCAAGCGTTTGGGGTGGGGACAGGCCACCAGCGGTCCCAGCTCCATCCAGACGCAGCCCTGCTGCCCCCCCAGCCCTGTGCCATGGCTGCGCCGGCGTCCCGCGGCACCGGCAGCAGGGGGAAGGGGAGGGGGCTGCAGGAGGCTGAATGCTGGGGTGCTGCAGCCAGGTGGGTCCTCTCCTGCGGGACACCGCCCTGGCTGGAGAGCCGGGAGAGCTGGCAGTGCCAGCAGGGCAGAGGCGTGGGGCAGGCGGGGGTGCCACGGCCTGAGCGTCCCACCAGCCCTTTTGCAGGCATGCCGGGCCCTGGCCTGCGGGGATGAAGGAGCAGATGATGCTCTTGGTCTGAGGCGAAAGGCAGAGAATAGTTGCCATGGAGACCGGCTATGTCATTTTAAGGAGGCACGGAGGCATTCGCACCTATCCCTCCCGGATGAGCCCCAGCAGCGGGAGGCGAGGGGGGCAGGATGGGGGTAACCTGCATCCCCTTGCGTCCCAGGGGGGTTGGCTGGTCCCCAGAGGTGCCACCTCACGTGAAAGCCGGCAGCGAGGCTGCAGGCGGGGATGCCTGCCCAGGGCGTGCCCCGGGGCCAGCCTCCCTCGGGGCCAGCTGGGAGCAACTGGTGGCACTGGGACAGAGCGATGGTGCCGCCAGCCCCGCCTCAGCAGGGGATGGGGACAGCCCGCAGAGCAGAGGCCAGGACAGGCCCCCCTCAGTTCTTGGGAGGTGGCCCCATGTGCTGGGGAAGGGTTGTGGTTGCTGACAGAGGGGCTGGGGTGGGGTTCAGGGTGAAAGCAGGAATATCCAGGATTTGGGGATAATTTAAGATGTAGTTAAAATGAAGCTTTATGCATTAGCAGCCCCCCCTTTTCCTGCGATCAGTGGGAGCGGGAGCAGCTCGGCCTCTCATCACCTGCAGGCAGGTCCGGAGCCTCTGCTGGAATCCCCTCCGCATTCCCAGGGCCCCGCCGGAGGGAGGAATAATCCCGGGTGGGGTTAGACGTAGCAGCACTTCCTACAGGGAAAACCAGTCCCAAATAAAGAGGGAAACAGTGGATGCGAAATTCCCCCAGCTCACTCCATCTTCCCGGGAGCGCTCTGGTTCCAGAGGGCAGCCCCAGGGCCAGCGCTCGCTGCTCCTGGAGTCTTTGCTGTCCCTCCCCAGCTGTCCCCTGGCCCTCCGGGGGTCCCCCCACGCCGTGGCTGCGGCGCTGCTCGGCGCTGTCACCGATCCTGGAAGGACACACGGAGCCGCTCCGGTGAGTGCGTGCCCGGCAGGATTCCGGGGCCGAGGGTCACCGCGGGCCAGGGGCTGCAGCCACGGCGGGGACACGGCACGGGGGGCAGCCAAACCTGGGCGCAGCAACCAGAAATGGGTGTGCTGCGGGGAGGGGCTCGAGTGACACAGCTCAGGGAGAGGCGCTGGCACAGTGACAGTGCCGGGGTCATGCAGGCAGAGTGGGGACATGCCCCACGGCTGATGCTGGCGCAGAGCAAGGGGACAGGGAGCTCGGGCACGGGGCTGGGCGTGCTGCGAGGGGGGTGTGTGTGAGCTTTACTCCTGGCGGGGTGTGCGGGCGCCCGAACTCAGCGAGACCAGCACAGACTGCAGCAGAAAGTGATGGCACCGAGCAGGATTCAAGCACGGGCAATCCGGGGATCCCCGGCTGGATCCAGACGGGCTCCAGCTGTTGGACCCATCTCCCAAAAGCTCTTCCCCCTCGGCAGGGGCAGCGCCCGGCTGCCAGGGCCTGGCACGCACCAGCCGCCTCCCGGCCGGGTGGGAGCAGCTCCTCCTGCCATGCCTGCCAAGACTCCCACTCCCGAGACTGTACGACAGGAGAAAAGGGAACAGAAATTCACGTTTTCACATTTAGCTTTCCTTTGTACTCAGCTAATTAGCGCCTGAGTCTGGTGATGTCATTAAAGCAGCGCTAAGTCTTTATTGGGGTAATTTAATTTTCCCTTTCATATCAGGATGATTTCCTTTGTTGGGGTAGGTGCTGGAGAGGGGGAAGGGCCCGTGCAGACAATTGCTATTGTCAGGATAAATAATTCCCCAGTGGATTGACAAGGGGGGAGGTGGGCTGGGGGGCTGGGAGCTGTCACTCAGCCGGGTGGCAGCAGGCGCCGGCCAGCCCTCCGGGATCTGGGTGCCTCGGGATGCCTCTCCCTGTGCCGGGTGGGCTCCCCAGCCAGCGAGGCACCTGCCTTGGCCCCTTTCCAACCGCTGAAACCGCGGCTGCCTCAGCCTTCGGGAGGTGGGTGGGTAAAGCTGGGGGTCTCCCATGCAGCTCCCGCCCTTCTCCCACCCTAACACCGTCCCTGGTGCTGCTGGGAGGAGGGAACAGCTTTCACTGGGATTGAGGAGCCTTCCTGAGCCCCAGAAGCATGGGAGAAGCCCTGGGCTCTGCACACAGCTGGGACATGGGGGGAGCAGGGATCTCCCGGGGCTGCACCGAGCAGGGGGAGCCCTCACAGGGATCGACCACTTCGGAGGTGTCCCAAGTGTTATCCCTGCACTGGGGAGGGTTGGAACTGGACTCAGAAAGTAGTTCCTGTCTCCAGTCCCTCTCCAGACTCAGAATGCGATGTGGGGGTGCTGCAGCACTCACTGCCAAACAAACTGGGCACAAGGAGGGGCCCAGGGTGCGGGAGGGTGTGAGAGACACAGTGGTGGGGGCCAATCAGCATTGCACCTCCCTGGGCCATCTCTGGAATGGCTCCAACTCCTTTTCCAACCCTGCTTTCCCCTCTCCAACACCTCTCCCCAGTGCCTTGGCTCATTTTGCCCCAGAGGGCTCCCAAAGCTGGGTGAGAGGTGAAGAAAACGTCCCATGGGGTCAGACCCCAGAGGATCAGCTCTCTCAGACCCCACAGAGCATCACTGCAGTAGGTCCCATCCCATCCCATCCCATCCCATCCCATCCCATCCCATCCCATCCCATCCCCTCCCATCATCTCTTGGATCNATCCCATCCCATCCCATCCCATCTCATCCCTACCCCTCCAGCGAGGGAGTAAAAGGTGGCACATCCCTGGGGAGAGGCTGCGAGAGGAGAGTGGCTGATGGTGCCACCACTGAAGTCACAGTGTCCTCAGGAGCTTGGGAACCGCCCATGGCAAGGCTCCGAGGGGACAGTGGCATGGGCCAGGCTGATCCTAGGGGCACAGCTGGTGGCAGGGGTGTCCTGGTCCAGCAGAGCATCACCAGGATGGGAGGGGGTGGCAGAAGTGATACCAAAGCTTTAACTCATTAGATTTAACCCTACAGAGAGTTCCAAAGGAATTGTCCTTCATGCAAAATGGGAAGGGAGAAGAGAGCAACTGGAGGGAGCCATTTTCCAGCCGTCCCTCAGTCCATCCCTGAAGGAACTGTCCTTGCAGCCCCTCTGGAGCCCACCCTGCAGCTCCCACCTCCCCCGAAGCCCCCCGAGCGCTGCCGCCAGCCTGGGTGCGGAGCAGGAGGAGGGGGAGCGGGGCTGCAGAGGGGAACGTCACACCCGAAACACAAACACGGCTCGTTGGTAATTAGCAACCGTTTCAAGAGGAATGATGAGCCGCCAGTGACAGGCGGGCGGGTTTCTATTAAAAGCTGCCACGTGTGATCCTTCTCCAAGCCTGCCGGCCCCTCCTTACCTGGCGCTGGGGAAATGAGATGCAAACCTGACATTAATGCAACGTTCAGGCTGAGCTTTAATTGCAGCCGGAGCCGTGGAGCCGGGGGCAGGGGATGGGCACCCTTGTCCCCCGCCGCCTCCGCCGCCGGCACGGAGCTGCCCGGAGCCTCTGGATGCTCTCATCCCACCAGCCTCCTCCCGACCTTCCCGAGGCGGGCGGCAGTCACGAGGGGCTCTGGAGTGAGCTCTCGGCACCCCGCGTGTCTCCACAAGCAGAGCCACTTGCTGAAATGTTAAGGGCTTGTTTGCATCCAGCGGAAGGGAAGCGGGAGCAGAGCCCCGGCTGCCAATTGCTCCTCCGTACCTTCCGGAGACAGGGAAGTGCTCATCCAAGCAGGGAAGCGTCCTCGAATGATTCCTCCATGTGCTCAGACCCAAAATGTCGCGTTTCAGCCTCACATGGTGGTTTTATCCTGGTTTAAAGACCTTCCACAGCTTCCCAAGCATTGCAGGGGCATCCATGGCCAGGGCAGCATTTGGGAGGTGGCCCTGGGGCTGATGCACGGTGGTGGGTGGGTCTTGGACCAGGAGGAGCCAGGACAGGTGGCATTGGAACAAGATTTGCTCAGGACAGCAGTGCCCAAGCCGAGATATGATGGCTGTGGGTTGGGGAGGTGGGGATGGCCCCAGAGCAGGGGCTGAGGGTGGACCTGCTTAGCAATCCAGCGAGTGACTGGAGCCAAGAGACTGACCTAGGTCTGGAATTGGGAGATTGGCTGCCCCAGTCCCACTCTGTGCAATGAAAGTGAGGAATTGCTGTCAGACTGGGCAGAAGGGAAGAGAGGACAATCAGCCAGAGGGACCAAGGCCAGCAGCTCTGGGGACCATCGCTCTGAGGGCTGGAGAGCAGCTTCTGCCCCGGCTCAAGGTGTGAGCAGTGGTGTCCTCATCCCTTGCCAGCATCCCTGCTGCACAATGACTCACCCTCACACCTCGATCCCAACCAAAACTGCAGCTCCTCCCAGGGGACAGCGCTGAGCTCTGCTCTGGGACAGGGACAGCACCCAGGCAATGGCTGGAGCTGGGCCAAGGGGAGGCTTGGGATGGAGAGCAGGGCAAGGTTCTTCCCGCAGAGGGTGCTGGCACTGCCCAGGGAATGGGCACGGCCCCGAGGCTGCTGCAGCTCCAGGAGCCTTTGGACAGCGCTGCCAGGGATGCACAGGGGGGATTGATGGGGGTCTGGGCAGGGACAGGGGCTGGACTCAGCCATCTTTGTGGGTCCCTTCCAGCTCAGGATATTCCATGATTCCCTGACAAATCTATCCAAACAGTAACCAGCCTGGAGCTGGAGGGACCCCAAGGGCAGAGCAGGGCTGACCATGCTCCCATTGCCTCCCAGCAGGCTCCTCACAGAGGGATTTGCTCAACGCCAGAGAGGTTTGGATTTAACAAGGGCTGGTTGTGCTGAGGAGGTTTGGCTTGGCCTGCTGCAGCCCTGGGTCTGCTGAAGGAGCTGGGTCTGCCTCAGCTCAGCTCCAGACCTTCTGAGCTGCTCCTCAAGCATTCTCTGGTGTTTCCAGCAGAGGGTCTGCCTGGATCTGTCACTTGGAACAGCACTGCCCAAAAAAGGAGCTTGGGTGAGAGGATTTTTCCACACAGGCCCCTTAGTCCCGGCTCTGCAGCCGTGATCCTCAGGAGCTGAGCCCTCCTGGGGTGCAGCTCAGGCAGAGGCACTGTGGGATGTGAGCCCCAGCTCTATTGGGAGCAGCAGGGTCCTTGCAGGGGAAATGTCAAGGAGAGGTGTCCGAGGACATTGGTGACACCCACGCTAAGAGGCTGGTGAGGCCTGGCACAGGGTGCCCAGAGAAGCTGTGGCTGCCCCTGGATCTCTGGTAGCGCCCAAGGCCAGGCTGGAGCAGCCTGGGATAGTGGAACTGTCCCTGCCCATGGCAGGGGTTGGCACTGGATGGGCTTTAAGGTCACTCTCAGCCCAAACTATTCATGATTCCCTGATTCTATGGCTGTCTGGACCTGTCCTGGATCTTTGATGTCTTCCAAGGCTAACAGGGTGTCCCAGAGTCACCCATGGGTGGTGACACCTTCTTCTCTTGTGTCCAGCTCCTGGCTGCCACACAGCCCTTTGGATGCCCTGACACCCTGCATCCTCCAGGCATCCTTGTTGCCTTCCCCCCCATCCTGAGCTTCAGGGCTCATGTGTTTCATGACATGGCACAAGGAGCAGGTCCTGTGCCACAGGTTTGGCCAGGCTGTCTTGTCCCCGCTCCTGTCCCTGACTGTCCCCATGCCAGCACTGCCAGCCCACACACTTGGCAGTGCCACCTGAGTCTGTGCCCTGCACACCGCGCCTGGCCTGGGTGATTTGTGTCCTACAGACACTTGAGACAGTGTTTAAGGGCTCCTCTTCAGACTGCCAAGGTCCAGGCAGCTGCCACACTTCTTCTCTCCTTAATGTATTGTCTGGCTCGTCTGTCATCCCTCGAGGGTGACAAAGCCTCTGTCCAGGCAGCTCTCCTCCTGCCTGGAGTCCCTGCTCCCATCGAACAGGTTTGTGAGCTGCTCGGTGTCATTTCTGCAGGATGAAACCTCTTGCTTGTTTTTCCACCTCCACCCTTGACCCTCAGCCCGGTTTTGTCACCAGTTTTCAGTCCTGGCCACGTGCAGGGGTCCCCCTGCTCCTGGACCACGGCCACCCCACCGCTGTTGCTGCAGGGGGAAAAGCTCTGCTGCAGCACAGAGTGGTGCCGTGGGAGCTGAACCAGCCCTGGAGAAGCCCATGGCAGTCCTGGAGAATCCAGGAAGGTTTTCCCAGCTCAGAAGGTGCTGGCGTGGGTGACACCAGCAGTGCGGAGGTGACAGGGGAGAGGCTGAACTGGTGCTGATGTGCCTGGAAGAGGCAGAGAGAACCGAGGGAGGACACAGAGGGGTCCTGCCATGGTTGATGGGATGAGGGAGGTGGGGAGGGGTCTCCAGAAGGGAGCAGGGGATGGATGGAACATGCCCAGGCCAGGGGGGCTCCCCCCTCCAGAGCTCGGTGCAGAGGGGCCCTCGAGTGCCAGCCAGCGAGGAAAGGCGGGGAAGGAGGGGGGCGGGGGGAGAGATCTTTTCATCTAAAAGGTTACATTTGTCCTACTTCCTCCCATCTCCAGCAATTAACTTGAAGGGAGACATCACTGCTAATTGAGCAGTGAAGATCAGGAGCAACAATTACGCCTTTTGACAAGAGACAGCACAAGAGGGACTGCTCGGAGGCTGAGAATGGTAGGGAACGGTTTCTATGGCAATATAACTTTCCTCTCTTCCTCTCCAGCCATAGAAATGATAAAAATGTAGATTTCTCCCTGATTAATGATTTAATGAAAATAAAGAAAATTCTTATTTTAAAAAATAAAAGAAAAGGAAAAGAAAAAGGAAAAAAGGGGAAAAGGGAGGAGGAAAAAATCGATAGGATGCAATGTTTAGCATGAGCCTGCGGCTGTGGGCAGGATCGATGTCCTTCTCCAGGCTGGACCAGGGAAATCTATTCCAGCAACGTGCCGAGGGCTCGGAGCGGCCCTGCCATGTGGTAATTAGGCAGCGGGCTCACACGGGGAAACGTGAGGGCTGGATTCAGATCTCTGATCAAAGGAGCTGCCCATCAAAGCGCTCCCCGCTCCGGCTTCTCCGGCAAACCTCGGTGCTCTCTCCGTGTCGCTCCTGCCTCCCTTCCTCCTGCCCGCGCCCCACAGCCCTCCCCGAATCCACACTTTTAATTGGAATCATTCAGCCCGGTTGCTGCGCTGCCAGCCTGGCACACGGGGATGCCGCACTGGTGAAGGAATCACCTGCTGGGGAGGCAGCCCTGAGGCGGTGGCAGGAGGTGACACGGCTGTCCCCAGCACCTGCCTGGCAGTGCCAGCAGCCACCTCGGGTGAGGCAACACCTCCCATCCTGGCAGACCCGTGGGGAGCAGTGAGGAGGGGGAGGAGGTTGGAATGATCCTGTCGCCGTGGCTGCAGGGGCAGGGCTGGGGCAGGCAGGCCGGGCGCTGTGCACTGGCAGCTCCTGGAGGCACCATGAGGTCCCTGTCCATCCCCATCCATCAGCAGCAGCTGCTGGCTGCCAGGCCGTGCTGTGCCAGGCTGTGCCGTGCCAGGCTGTGCCCTGCCGTGCCAAGCAGAGCCCGGAGGAGGGACCAAAGCCTTTCCAAAGCTCTCTCTCCCCACTGCCTTGCCAGACATCCTCCGGTTTGCGCTCCCCCGCTGAACAGCTTTGGGGTCATTTTTCCCTTATGGCATTAGGATGCGGGGAGGTGTCTGGAGTGGGGCTGGGGCCATCCTGGGCACCCACCCCATGGCAGGCTGTTCCCTGCAGCTGCCCATTCCCATCCCACACAAGGATCCCTCGGTGTGCACGTCCAGCCTTGCACCCATAGGGTCAGAGCATGGGCATTCCGAGGGATTTTTCCCACCTCCTCAGTTCCTATTTTATTGCCAAACTGGAGCATAAAACACACATAAACAAATCTAACAGCGAGAAATGGGTTGCTATCAAATCAACAAATTAATCTAATTATAGGGCTGATTAAATCATATCAGATAAACCAGCGACTCCTTCCCGGCGCTCAGCAGCCGTGCAGGGCCACAGCCAGCCCTGCTCAGCTTTTTTGGGGTCTGACTGAGCTGTGGCACGAGCAGGGTGCAGCGTCCTGGGGCTAGGACCCCCCCAAACCCCTCTTGCCCCCCTCTCTCGGGTGCTGCTGCCACCACCGTGCAAATCTGAATGGCAAATGCGGCTGCAAAGCTCACGATTCCTCGGGATTAAAGATGCAACCCCAGCCCGGGAAATGTATGCGGGAGCCGTCTTTGGAGCCAGATTGCTTAAACCTAAGCCTGCTTTAGGTATTTGAGGAACAATTTTATCAGGGCTGTTTGCAGAGCTTTGCCGGGGCCGTTCCCACCTCTCCGTGCGCCTGCACATGCCGGCGCCCGTGTGCACGCGGGATGCGCCGGAGCGCCAGCGCCCACGTGGAATATCCTCCCTGCCAGCTCTGCCGGAGACAAAATTGGAGCGGGGCGAGAGGGAAAAGGTTTGTACCGTCCAACAATACCCAGAGTAAGGGCTGGGAGTGCAGGATTTACCCCACAAGGTTCTGGCTCCGCAGTCTCCATGCTGTGAGGCTGCACCTGGTGGGATTGTTCTCCACATCCTGAAGGTGCAGAACAGCTCCTGCTTCTCACCACACTCCAGATGGGAAGGTTGTTCCTTGCTGGGGATGTGCAAGCTCCCTAAAGGCTCCCATCTTGGTGAAGTAGGAAAATCCTCTTTAAAGCAGGTGTTGGCTCTGGTTCCACCCATCTCTGGAGGGTGTCAGAGGTTTCGCTGCCCCTGGCAAGTTGTTTCCAAGGCATCCCTTGCTCCCAGACATGGGTAATGTCAGCTCTCAATTCTCTTCCCCTTGCTCATCTCTCAGAACAGAGATGCCTCATTCCAGGAGCAGAGGTGTGCAGCAAGGATCTTCTGTCTCCTAATAGAAGATTACTCCAGGGTGCTGTCAAAGCCAGCAGAAGATGAGGAGAATGAGACTCCCAGCATGGAGCGGAGCTCTTCGTGCTCTTGGGGTCCCACATTGACCCCCAGCTTAGCAAGGGATGCTCCACTGGTGCTTTTGTCCCCACATTCCAGTTCTGGCCATGCTGGGTGGCATTTGAGGGCCGTGGGCGAAGAGCCAAGGGCACGGGGGCACGGCTGAAACTGGACAGATCCTGGGTTGCATCCAAAGAGGAGCAGTGGGTCACACAAAGGGATTCCCCCCTATGCTCTGCCCTCAGGAGACCCCACCTGCAGAGCTGCCTCCAGGAGTGACCTGGAGCTGTTGGGGAGCCCAGAGGCCACGGAGATGCTCCAAGGGATGGAGTCTCTCTGCTCTGGAGCCAGATTGGGAGAGTTGGGAGTGTTCACCTGGAGAAGAGAAGGATCCAGGGAGAGCTCAGAGCCCCTTCCAGTGCCTAAAGGGGCTCCAGAAGAGCTGGAGAGGGACTGGGGACAAGGCATGGAGGGACAGGACACAGGGAATGGCTTCCCAGTGCCAGAGGGCAGGGATGGATGGGATATTGGGAAGGAATTGTTCCCTGGGAGGGTGGGCAGGCCCTGGCACAGGGTGCCCAGAGCAGCTGTGGCTGCCCCTGGATCCCTGGCTGTGTCCAAGGCCAGGTTGGACACTGGAGCTTGGAGCAGCCTGGGACAGTGGGAGGTGACCCTGCCCATGGCAGGGGGTGGGATGGGGTGAGATTTAAGGACCATTCCCACCCAAACCATTCTGGGATTCCATGCCCCTCCCTGAGCTGGAGGAGAGCATCCCCAGCAGCCTGAGGGGTGGGGTTGTGCCCTGGGTGCTCAGAAGAGTAAGGATGGGCCCAACTGGGGGGATCTGCAAACCCTCCTGCCATGCCCAATGCCTAAGAACCTCCCCCAGCCTCACCAGGGGACCCCAGCTCAGGTGTGGGGCACAACCAGCCCCCCCAAACGCGCTCCCAGGGCCCTGCAGTGTTCCCAGAGCCCACCCCCACTGCTCTGGGGGGGTTTCCATGCATCCCTCTCCATGCATGGACACATCCATGTGTGACACACTTGTTCAGGGCTGTGTGTGCCCGCGGGTGCCCACGTGAGGTTGGGGTGCACCCGGCTGTGGAGGGGGCCCGGGGGGGCTCTGCTGAGAGGAGCCATCTCCCAGCCCGTGCTGATGCAGTTCAGCAATCAGAATAACTTCGCTGATGAATATTTAAGCCGAGCGCTGAATATTTAAAGCATTCAATTATTTTAATGGCTTCTAAGTGTGACAGCGGGAGGGGACAGGGGGATGGCTGCCCCCCGGGTCCGGCAGGGCAGGCGGGATGCTGGGGGCAGCCGCTGCTCTGGGTGGGGTGGGGGCGCTCGTGGTGTCCCCAGCAGGGTAGTGGCACTTCGCACGTGGCTGGGGGGACCCTGGCGGTGGTGAAAGCCCTGCGGAGCTGAGCCAGGCAGGCAGGGGACAGCTGTGCCCTGCCACCCTGGCAGCCCAGGCTCTGTCCCAGTGCCCCAATTCCTGCAGACGTGTGCCAGCATCGCACGGTGCCAACCCCTCGTCTCTGCCACCAGCTGTGTTTGTCTCTGCCCCTGCATGGCCCTGTACGGGAGCCACCACCAACACTGGGACACGCCAGCCCTGCAGGCACCCCTGGGTGATGGGAGGGACATGTGGCAGAGCAACGGGGGTGTCACAACCTCGGTCACCCCACAGTCCCTGCGAAGGCAAGTCAGTGGTGACCAATAGTGACCAACGGTGACCAAGGGTGGAGCACAGAGTGTCCACCAGGGCTGTCCCCACCCCCACAACCATGTGCCACCCTCGGGACCTGCCCCAGCCCCACGGCAGGGAAGGTGGCCTGGAGCACAGGAGCACTTTCCCCATGCGTGCTCTCGCAGCCATAAATATTCATATTCTTATCCTAATTTTCCACGTACTTTTCTGTCACATCCAATTTTATTTTAATTTCCCTTTATAAACCTTCCCAGCTAATGCACTCCCTGCTCCCATGATTACCCCAATCAGCCGGCGCTTTAAACACAATCCCTGCAGGCAGCCCTTGTTGGGAGCGCCGGGATCACTGAGCATCCACGCCCGGCTCCTGCACACTTGGCAGCCGCGCTCCGGGGTTGACAGAGCTCCTTTGCCACCCCGTGGTAGGACCGGGCTCCAGGCCGTGCTGGCCTTCCCACAGTGGCCAATCCGGGGATTTGTCCCTTCCCAGTGGCCGTGGTGGCCGTGTCCTGCGGTGTGGGTTGTGGGCAGTTGGGGTTTGCGTGGGGAGGAGGCTGTCCCTGTCACTGGGCTGTCCCTGGGTAGGTGGGTCCTACCCTGGCAGCTCCTGGCATCACCCTGGCTGTGGGTGAACCCTGGGTTCTTGATAGCTTTGAGAAGTAGAGCAGAGGATGGGCAGGATCCCTGTGCAGGGGCTGTGTCATGCTGCTCAGAGTGCCAGAGATGTGCCATGGTCATGCCAGGGCTGTTATTCCAGGAATGTGCCAAAACTATGTCAGACCTGTGCCGTGTCTATGCCAGAACTGTGCCATGGTTCTTCCAGGGCCATGCCATGGTTCTTCCAGGGCTGTGGTTATTCTGCTCTGTGCTGCCTGTCCCTGCTCCCAGAAGGTGCCAGCGCTGCCACGCAGTGTCCACAGCTGTGCCATGGCTCAGCCAGCTGGCTCTGCATGGGCACAGGTCCTGTGTGCCCCTTTGTCCCTCACTGGGGACGCTGGGCCAGCCTGGGGGACAGGACACAGCCCCAGAGGGGCAGGACAGCCAACCAGGCTGGGCCAGACATTTCCCCAGAAGGAAAGGGCATGCCCTCAGAGGGCCAGGGTGTGTCCCTAATGGAGCAGGACCCATCCCAGCAGGGCAGGACAGGACTCCAGTTGGACAGGATGTTACTCCAGAGGGGGAGAATGTGACACCACTGGGCTGTGACATGCCCCCATGAGTCAGAATGTGACCCCAGCAGGGCAGGACATGTTCCTACAAGAGCAGGATATGTCACCAGTGGGTCATGACATGTTCCCAGCAAGGCAGAATATATCCCCAGTGGGTCAAGATGTGTCTCCTGTGGGTCATGACATGTTCCCAGAAGAGCATGACATGACCCCAGAGTGGTAGAATGTGTCCCCAGCAAGGTGGGACATGTCCCCCGAGGGTAGGACTCATTCCCAGCAGGGCTGGACAAGTTTCCAGGGCAGAACAAATCTCCAGTGGGACAGGATATGTCCCCAGTGGGTCAGAATATTTCCAAGTGGGTCAGGATATGTCCCAACGAGGTAGGACATGTCACCAGTGGGTTGTGAAGGTCTCCAGTGCATCAGGACATAGTCCCAATGGGTCAGAATTTCTCCAGTGGGTCAGGACAGGTCCCCAGCAGGGCAGAATCTGTCTCTGGTGTGTCAGGACCTGTCCCTGGTGCGTCAGAATGTGTCCCCAGTGGGTCAGGCTGTGTACCCCGTGGGTCAGGTCACGAACCAGCAGGGTAGGACACGTCCCCAGCTGGGCAGGACACGTTCCCAGCAGCATCTGTCCCTGTCCAGGGGCCGCCCCAGGGTGGGATCACACCGGAGCTGGCTTTGGGGCCGCCCGGACACGGAGCCCCGCTGGCACCCAGAGGCAGAGCATGGAGGGGGATTTGTTCCTCACCACCCACGGGGACGCGAATTTGCGAGGCTGCGGGAGTCTGCCCCAGCCTCCAGCTGGGGGTTCTCCCAAAATCCCCCCTCGGCAGGGCCGGGGCGGCTGCCGTGCTCCTGCCAGCCGTGGGAAGTCACTCAGGCTCCGCTCGCTCACTTCTGAAGACCTCTTGATAAACATTTATAAACATTTGTAGTATTTTAAATTTCCCCTCAATAATTTATGAATAGTTATTTTATATACTTTAAAGAGGGTAATAATGTAAAATTTATAAGGCGGGAGCACTCAGAGTGGCAGCGCGGCGTCGCGGGGCTGGGAGCGGGAGGCGCAGCCTTCCCCGCCTCTCCCA
>VZTB01008833.1:154823-171341 GCA_013397245.1 Thryothorus ludovicianus
GGGCACGGCGGGGACACCGAGGGGACGCGTGAGCCGGGGGACGCGGGGACGCCGGAGGGGTGGCGGCCCGGAGGCTGGACGGGAGAGAGGCGGCGGATGGAGAGGGATGGGATGTGGGGATGGAGGGGTGAGCAGTGCGGAGAGGAGAGGAGGGAGAAGAGAAGAGCGTGAGGAGAGAGAAGGGATGAGGAGAAGGAGGGAGGGAGGAGNCGAGATGAGCAGAGCAGGGAGGAGGGAATGTGGAGAGGTGTCTGCAGGGGTGTGGGAGAATGATGTGCAGTGTGCCCAGCATGGCGTGAGTGGGGGCCAAGCAAGGTTGGGGATCCAGGGGCGCAGGAAGGGTGAGAAGCGCCTGGAGCCACAGGGATGGGAAGAAGCACATTTGGGATCATGCCAGGGAGCTCCCCGGAGCGTGGCCCGGGATGCACGTGTGCCAGGCACGAGGGATGGCACCGGGAGGGGGTGATGGGGGTGCTGGGTCTGAGCATACAGGGAAGGGCTGGGAGGGCAGGGGAGGTGTGAGAGGGCACACGAGGGTTTGCCTGAGAGGTGAGGGAGTGCAGGGACTGGGAGGTGAGGGGTGTGCAGGGCTGAGTGAGTGTGCAAGGCATGCAGGGCCAGAGGGGGGTTCACAGGGAGTGTGAGCAGGGTGTGAGTGCTCCTGCAGGGATGAGTGTGAGCAGGGTGTGAGTGCTTGTGCTGGGATGAGTGTGAGCAGGGTGTGAGTGCTCCTGCAGGGAGGGGGTGAGTGTTCAGGTGCTGAGCGTGCAGGGGGTGTAAGTGCACATGCAGAGCACCCGTGCAGGTGCATCTCCAGGCAAGGAGGTGTCTGTGTGCTGCACACAGGTGCCGCCTGTGCCCCAACATTCCCGGAGTCCCCACATCAAGGTACCAGCCGGGCACAGCCCATCACTGGCCCCCCAAGGGGGTGAAGGGGCAGAATGCCAAGCTGAGCCCCCAGAGGATGTCCTGAACCCTCCCAGAACAGGGCCTGGCTCAAGGACAGACCTCCAAATCCTGCCCAAATTCCCATCTTAAATGCCCAGGTGAAATCCAGATGGAGAGAGGGACCTGCCATGGGGTAATGCCATCTCCCGGGCTATAAATAGCCCTGCCTTTACCTCCACACACAGGTAAATGNGGGGGTGAGTGTTCAGGTGCTGAGCGTGCAGGGGGTGTAAGTGCACATGCAGGACACGTGCAGGTGCATCTCCAGGCAAGGAGGTGTCTGTGTGCTGCACACAGGTGCCGCCTGTGCCCCAACATTCCCGGAGTCCCCACATCAAGGTACCAGCCGGGCACAGCCCATCACTGGCCCCCCAAGGGGGTGAAGGGGCAGAATGCCAAGCTGAGCCCCCAGAGGATGTCCTGAACCCTCCCAGAACAGGGCCTGGCTCAAGGACAGACCTCCAAATCCTGCCCAAATTCCCATCTTAAATGCCCAGGTGAAATCCAGATGGAGAGAGGGACCTGCCATGGGGTAATGCCATCTCCCGGGCTATAAATAGCCCTACAGGACTGTGACAAAACAGGTAAATGTTATTTTGGGAGCTCCAGGGAGGGTGTCAGGGAGAAAGGAACACACAGGTGGGGCACGTGCAGGGCCACAGGAATGTGAGAGCATCCACGGGGAATGAGATCATGGGAGGTGTGTGGGATTCAAGTGTGGAAGGTGTGAGTGCCCTGGGCAAGGCGTGAGGGTGTCCAGAGAGCAGGGGGTGGTGCAAGGTGTGAGTGCTTGTGCAAGACAGGACTGTGACAAAGCACAGGAGGGAGAAGAGAGGATCTGTCCCCAACTGGGACAGCGATGCCACCGCATTGGGGCACAACTGGGGGTACACAGAGCTCCTGGTGCAAGGGGTGGAGCAAGGGGAGGAGGGGAAGGGGTATCCTGTGTGACCTGGAAAGGGGAAGATGCTGCAGCCCTGTCAGAAGAGGGATGATTTCGTTCTTTGGATGATAATTCCCAGTGTTTGGGGCTGTCAGGTTCCTGGTTAGCAGCTCCCCCTCTGCGGAGCTGCTCCATGTAGTTGACACTGCAATTGTTTTCTGAAGAGAACACGCGACTCTCTTCTTATGTATTCCCTTTCCCGGTGTTTGTATTTGCTTCAAAGTCTCCTCATCACCCTGTTTGGTGACAAAAACTCATGTCTGGAGATCAGGGTAATGTGTTGCTTTTCAAAGCTCAGGGAGGAGGGGGTTGGCAGACATGGGTTTGCTGCATTATTTACTTCCCTGCGGCACCCTGCCTCCCTGGCAGCCCCCCCTCGGGGTGCTGGGACCCCATTGTGACAGCTGGGACTCCCACCGTGACAGCTGGGACCCCTCCAGGTGCTCAGCCCCCCATTGTGTGCTCTGGGATGGCTGGGGGTACCCAGGCACAGCAGCAGCCAGGATTGGAGTGTTGGGGACCAGGGGATTCCAGGGAGAAGAAGGCCCCGGGTAGGATTTGGAGCACTCCCAGCTTTGGTGTCATTGTGTCACACAGTGTATGTGGTGCAGGGATGAGGTGCCTTGACCTGTACCAGTGGTCACCTTGGCTGGTGGCCTGTCCCCTCCAGTGGGGACACCAAGCACACCCGAGGTGGACACAGCACTCCTGCACTCAGGTGTGCTGGCACAGCCCCCCCTCCTCCGTGTGCTGGGTGCCACAAGCACAGGCAGTTCTCTATCTAATTGATCAATTAATTATCTCCAGCGTTCAGCTGCATATTGGTTTTAGATGAAGGAAGAGGCTAACAAGCGGATTAGGCATGTGAGTCTTCAAGGGAGCCAGCGAGATGTGGGAGGAAGGGAGAGGAGACAGGGAAACACGGGATAAGGACTCTCACTGGTGAAAGGGATGAGGCTGGGAGCTGGAATTGGCACCGTGGGCACAGGTGCAGCGATGCAGGGACTGACAGAGGATGCTCCAGAAACACTGAGGCAAGGGGATACTCTAGAAGGGTAGGACAGAGGCAGGAGGATGCTCTAAAAATGGTGACACTGAGGCAGGAGGATGCTCCAGAAATGGTGATACTGAGTCAGAGGATGCTCCAGAACTGCCATGCCAAGGCAGATGCTCCAGACGTGCTGGTGCTAAGGCAGGAGGATGCTCCAGGAAGGGTAGGACTGAGGCAGGAGGATGATGCTGTGCCCCAGAATCACTCGAGGTGCCCAGTGCCCACCGTGACCTGCAGCTCTGGTCGGACTCAGCCTGTCTCCAACCCCTTGACCCTGCCTAGAGTGGCTGGGGACAGAGAGGGGACACTCCCGAGTCCCTGTGCACTCACACGCAGTGCCCTGCACCTCCTGGAACCCTCAGACTGCCGGACTCAGGCAAACCCAGGCAGCTTCCCAGTGACGTTGAGGAGAAAGGACGGCACCAGTGTCACCCCCACCCGGCCCAGATCTCCCCCGGCCGAGCCTGGCGGTGGTGAGCCCGCAGGGATGGCCCGAGGAGGTGGCTGCAGGTGTCAGCCATGCGGTCCGGGAGCGGGGCTCGTTAGCGCGCCAGGCTGTCACTCAGGCTGCAGCCAGCCCTGGGGGCACTCCGAGCGCCGCAGGGACCCCTGGCAGCGGAGGGCAGAGCCTCTGCACCCCCCAGTACCCCTGGCAGCCCCTGGGGACAGCGGGAGGGACAGCGGGAGCGCTGCATGGCATCACCCGGCCACCCCCAGGTTGGGGGACAGGGCCAGGCAGGGCATGGGGCAGGGGGAGAGAGGTGACAGCACATTCCACGGTCCCTGCCTGTCACCCCAAGGCCACCATCGCCCGGAGCGTCGCGTTGCCGGTGTCAGGCACTGATCCCTGCTGTCAGCACGGTAGGTGACAGCCCGGTAATGACCGCGGCAGGGCGGGACGGCTCCGCATGCAGGGGAGGGGCAGAGGGGTGACTTTCCCTGCAGCCCATCCTGCTGCCACCCGCTCCTTGGAGCCCTGACACTCACGTGACACCCTCGGCACCCTCTGTGTCACCCAAGCGCTCAGTGGTCACACACGGAGCCAGCTGTGCCCATGTACACCTGGAATTCAGCCTGGGCCATAAAATCATGGAATCCCAGAGTGGTTTGGGTCGGAAAGGACCGCAAAGCCCACCTCGTTCTGCTCCCTGCCATGGGCAGGACACTTCCCACCATTCCAGGTGGCTCCAAGCTCCATCCAAGCCATGTCTGTGCACACATCCACACATATTCTGCTGGATGGGGGCATTAGAGAAGCACCCCCAGGGCCTCGAACGCCCCTCACCCCCCCGGGGAATGCTGGGCCCTGGGAGCTGCATGCAGGCACTCACAGCCCACCCCCAGCACCCCCTCGACGCTCCTGCAGCCGCAGCCTCCACCCGACATGGATTCGGGGGCAGAGAGCACCCACAGGCTCCTGCCTGGGCTCACAAAGCATCAACACATCCCGGGGGTTGTGCCAGCTGGGAATTCTGGCTTGTCCCAGCTGACCTCCGGCCACCCTACTGATCCTGGCACAGGCACAGCCACGTCCCGCATCCCGGGCTGGTCACCCACCGTGTCACACAGCACGGGAGGAGCGGGAAGGAGGCGAGCTGGGCCACGCTGGCGCTGCGGGGCAGGTGACACCGCCAAAGAGGAGGAGGACGAGGAAGGGGGCAATGCCAGGCGGGGCCGCAGTCACTGCAGAGCAGGCCGTGGGTTGGCTGGCTGTGACAAGGCCGCTGTGACAACGGCGCTGTGACACCGCGGCTCGTGTCGCCTGCCGTGTCCCGAGGGCAGAAAGCATCTCCCTCGTTAGCCGCGCTCGCCGCTCTCGGGCCGCCTGCCCGCCGCCCGCAGCTGCGCCTCCTCCCCGCTGCGCCCGCCGCTTGTCTCCCCGTAATTAAAGATCCAGCGACCTTTGCCGACTGCCTGAGACGCTGGAACAAATGAACGGTAAGCGCCAGATTACAGCCCGGCTCAGCAGCCCCGCAAATCCCTTTAATGAGACATTTAGGCAGGGCCAGCGGGGTGCCCGGCTGCCCGGGTGGGCTGGCGCGGTGGTGACGGCACCTCGGCCGGCCAGGGGCTGGGGACAGTGGCACCCCGAGGCAAGGGGGCCTGGGGGCATCATCCCTGCAGGCATCGTAGCACTCAGTCCTTGTTGGAGGGGGCACTGTGGCTCTCCCACATCCCCTTTTATACCCACGAGTGTCCCAAGGGATGTGGGAGCAACGCTGTGACTGGCACCAGGACAAGCGTCCAGGACGAGGCTCCTGCAGGGACAGGGAGTCCCAGGCAGCAGGGAGGGGACTGGTGACACTGGGACCAGGCTCCTGAAGGGACACAGAGCCCCTGGCCCAGCCCAGGCCTGCAGGGAGGTTGATTCCTTCCAATTGTAATATCAAAAAGTGGGAAAGCCCGAATGACTGATGGGGCTGGGCAGCTGCGGATCGATGGGTGACACGGCACACGATGTCACCGCTCGTATTAGTGCCAAATTAAGCTGTTTACTCCAAGTTTGCCTGCACAAGGAGAAGCCAGGGCTGGCACAGGGAACAGAAGATGGATGGTGGTGCTCAGGGGCCCAGAGGGGGGATTTTTCCTGCCCTGACAGATAGTTTGGAACAACACCACCTTCCAGTCCTCACCTACAGCTTTGGAAGCTGGAAATGTGGTGAGGGGACTGGGACAGTACCAGGACTCCCTCCAAGCATGCTGAGTACCAGGGATTGAGGCTCATCCAAGCATCCTAAGAGAGCCCGATGCCCCTGTCCCCCTTCTGTGACCAAGGTGTCCCCAAGGTCCCCTGTGACAGGGTCCAGGTTGAGCAGGAAACAGCCACATTCCATCTGGACTCTCACTGAGCTGACTGGTGTCCCCAACTTATCTGCACTGTCCCAGCATGTCCCTGCTCCAGGGGTTATCTCCAGTGTCCCTGGATGCCTCTAAACAGGGGGGTTTATCCCCGGTGTCCCTGGGTGAGGCCATCCAGGGCCATTTATCCCTGGTTTCCCTGGCTGTCCTCACCCAGGGCATTTATCCTTGTACCTGGGTGTCCCTGCCTTGGGACATTGATCCCTGGGGTCCCTGTGTGTTACTCTCCACATTCCTGTGCCAGTTTATCTCCAGTGTCTGTGCCATTCAGGGATTCTCTGCCCCATCCAACTCCCCATACCCGAGAGCCTCTCTATGCCCAGGCCTGCTCCATGTCCTCTGGCCACTCGAGTCCCTCCCCAAGGCTGTGACATCTTCCCCATTCCAGCAGGGGAGTTGTTGGCCCAGTACCCAAAGAGGGGGGAATCAGAGGGAAGAGACCCAAAGGATCAGGGAATTCAGGTCAAACTCAGCCAGCACAGGAAGGAAAGCAGGGATGCCACACAGGGAGCAGCAGCATTTTCCAACCTGGTGATTCCAACGTGGCTTTTTTCAGCCTGACCTGAATCTCTGGCTAGCACAGCCAGTGCCTGGCACCTCCTGGTGTCCCCAGCCCCGGGATGCTGGCATTTGGGACGCGTGTGACAGCCAGGCAGTACCGAGGACCGAGGGTGGCGGCGTTGGGGCTGCTCCCTCCTCCTGGAGAGGGCAGCGGGCAGAGGCGGGGGCCAGCAGCATCCACCTCATGCCTTTTAATAAAACATGAATTAGGTGCCAACGCATATTAGATTCACTTCCCCGGTGACAGAAAATCAAAGGCTTCTCCCATCTTTTCTAGAGGCGCGTTCCTGATTGATCTGGAAGAAGCAGCTCAGTGCGAGGGAAGGAGTCTATACACACCGAAACAGCTCTTTAATTTCTTAATTTAATATCTGACACGTAAAGATTCTCATTAAGCCAGTCAATGAAGCCTGGAAATACAATTTTCGTGCAAACTGTCGCTATCATAACTTACACGAAACTTCAGATGGTGCCCTGTAAGCGGTGTGATTAAAACCATTCATCTTCCCTGGCAGCCGCCCGCTCCCGCACCCCCGGACCGGCCCCCGCCCTGTGCCCATCCCGGCCGGTCCCCGGGGTGCCACCGCCGCGATGGGCACCCCCCGATGGTGGCTGGATCCAGCGGGATGTGGGACAGAGCTGTCTGGAGCGGCAGGAAGAGGTGAGGGAAGGATCCCGGGCAGCTCCCACCAGGCACAGCCTCCACAGCGCGTCCCCAAGCCCTGGAATCCCCCCAGCAGGGCATGCGCAGGAGGGAGAGCTTCCCAGAGACACTAATTAGGCAAATTAATTCCTATTGAGTCGGAGCTCTTCGCCGCCTTAAAAGAGGGGGGGGGGGGAAATTAAAAAGTACCCACTTCAGCGCTGATTAAATCCCAAATATTGAGGCATGGATTAGACCTGAGACTGCTCCGTGGGAAGTGACCCCACAGCAGAACCGGTGCCCAGCTGGCAAAGAGCAAGCGGGAGCTCTGAGGTGTGCATGGGGACACGAGTCCTTCTCCTCCTGCTGATCCCTCACATCCCCTGGTGCTGCCAGTGCCGGGCAGGGCCTGTGGTCACTGGGCTCCTTCCTCCTCCACGGCTGAAGAAGAGAATGGTGAAGCTGTGTGGGCACAGGACACCACCCTGGCACAGGGCAAAGCCTCGAGGAACCTCAGGGTGCCCTCAGGAGCTGCCATGGGAGGGATCCAGGCAGGGGTCCCATCCTCGGCAGGGCCTGAGAGGGGATTGATCATTCTCTGCCTCTCTTACCCTTCACTCCCCTCCCCTGATCCAGCCCTGCAGAACATTTCAGCTCCAAGGAAACTTCAGGGATCTCCCAGCAGCTGGAAACCAGTTCAGGACACCAGGCTGGGACAAAGAAGCCACCCCAGGGACTCTGCAAAGGCTGGTGGACCTGTGTCACTGCAGTGAGAGCAGGGAAGAGTTTCATACAGTCCCAGAATAGTTTGGTTTGGGTGGGAAGGCACTCCAAAATTCATCTCCTTCCTCTGGGCAGAGACACCTTCTACCATTCCAGGGTGCTCCAAGCTCCATCCAGCCTGGCCTTGGGCACTGCCAGGGATCCAGGGGCAGCCACAGCTGCTCTGGGCACCCTGTGCCAGGGACTCCCCAGCCTCAGGGATTCCTGCGCCAGCAGCTGGTGCCTGTCTAAGAGGAGCTGGCGATGGGACTGGGGAAAGGGGCTCATGGGCACCGTGGGCCACCAAGCCCTTGGGTCTCTGTCACGGGCCCAGTGCACCCCACGAGGGTGATGCCTGTGGGTGTTGGGTGTCACACACTGTCCCCCCACCCCAAGCACTGACCCCCTACTGGGGAGGGGGCACATTCCAACATTCCAGATGGATTCCCCAGGTACCCCAACCAAGGTCCAGCTGCCATGCCTGGAAACCAAAGGATGCTCCAGTGAGGGGGAAACTGGGAAGAGCCTCGAGCACTGGGATAGCCCCTGCACCCGTGCCCATGGCAGAGCATGGGGTGGCACTGGGACGACCTAAAGGTGTCCAGCTCTGCTCCCCAGGATGCCAGAGGTCCATGCAGCTCCAGGGCAGAGGGAGGTGGATGAGTGGGCACCAGCAGGGTCATCCAGCTCTGCCCCTTTGAGTGACTTTGACTCCAACCCCTCACTAGAGGCCAAACCTGCCCTGCACCACCGGTGCCCACCTCAGCGCAGCCGTGGCTCCTGCACCCGAGGGGCACCTTGTGGGTGGCCCGAAGGCCCTGGAGGATGCAGTGCTGCTCATCCTGCTGGCAGAGCCGCTTTCCTTGTCTGTCTTCCGCGTGTTATCTGGAGCCGTCGGAGCTGGCAGCTCCTGCCAGCGCTCGCGCAGCCTGACGTCGGTGCGGCTTGAAAGTGCGCGTGGCGTGTTTGATGTCAGGATTACCGGCTGGCTGTATTGTAAATGCTAAAATGAAATAAGAAGATTAGAGAAGAAAAGCGCCGCTCTGCAGCGCGCGCCTGCCGATTGCCTCCCACCGGAGCCGCTGCGGAGGGCGGGGGGCACGGGGGGGACCCGGCCCGCTGGCAACCAGCCCTGCCAGGGAAAGGGTTAAAGGCGGCCAAGCAACTTCGAGAGGCGCTGGTGCTGCTGCCACCGAGCCATGGGGAGAGATGGACGGAGCCCTTCCCGCTCCCTGGGGTGCTGGGATCCTCTGGCTCATGTGAGTATTGACCCTGTCACCCCCCACTGGCAATCCCCCCAGCCCTGTGTCCCCCAGTGCCGGGGCAGAGCAGGGTGGGGTGACCTGGTGTGGGGTGAGTGTCTGCAGCCTCGCTGGGTGAGCTCTGCACCCCTCCCCACCCTGCTGCATCCCTTCCCAGGAACGAGGGCACAGCCGCCTCCCAGCCTTGGGAGCTGGCATCTGGAGAGGAAAAGGCTCGTGCTGCCTCACAGGGGGGTGGGGACCCTCTGCAGGTCCTGTTGGGGGCATCTGGGGACTTCCAAAGGGCTGCGTGGTGCTCTCTTCTCCCACACATGGGTGGCAGGTCATTCCTGAGCCCAGATCCAGCAGAGAACGGGAATCAGGGATCAGGAATATGGGCAACTCCACACCCCTCCTGCTCCCCCCACAAGCCTCCATCACGGCTCTGTAGGGGAAAGAGAGAGTCGGAGGGAGGGAAGGAGGGAGAGCTGGCAGAAGGTCAGGCCCTGCTGCACCACTCTCCATCTCCTGCTGACAGCACCGTGCCCCCAAGCACCTCTGCCAGCACCCCAGGGCCCAGATCCACGCACGCCAGGTTTTCTGTGGGCAGCAGGGCATGGGATTTCAGCAGCAGCATGATTAGTCTTTATTTTGAGCTGTGCCCTTGGCCTCAGCCTGGCAGAGCTGTGGGTTGTCCTGCTGGGCCTAGTGCTGGAAGAAGAAGAAAGAGGAAGAAGATGAGCTGGAAGCCACACCAGGATTTTCCCTGCATTTTTGTGCTCCTGCACAGGTCCTGCACAGGTCTCACACCCTTCCTGGCAGGATAAATCCTGGGCTTGCAGCTCCTCCCGGTACGGCAGAGCACCTTGGGCATGAACACCACTCCCCCCTCCCAGCCAGGGCACAGCTCATTCCTCCAGGAATGCTGCGGGATCCCTGGCTGCCCCCGGCACCCAGGACTGGAGCAAGCAGCCCGTGTCTGCAGCCAGGGGCATCCCAGGGGCTGTTCCATCTTTCACCTGCTGCTGTTCCGTGTCAGGGCATTCCAGAAGTCCTGGAGCAGCAGGACAACAGGAAAGGACCTTTCCCTTCCCTTCCTCTTTCCTTCCCTTCCCTTCCTCTTTCCCTTCCCTTCCTCTTTCCCTTCCCTTCCCTTCCTCTTTCCCTTCCCTTCCCTTCCCTTCCCCTCCCGGAGGAACAGGAGCGGGCTGGCGGCTGGCCCCGTGCCCGATCCATGCCGGTACCTTCTCTCCCGCATCTGTTCCCAATCAAAGCCTCATTTCAGCCCGCGAGCAGGTTTTTCTCCTCCCGCTAACGAACGCTATTGTTTTCCCGAGCTCGGGAGCAGCGGCTCGGCCCCTGCTGGTGCCAGCTCTGCTCAGACACGTGTGGAGAGAGCCTCGAGCAAGGTCCTGCTCCACTCCCTCCTGCCGAGACGGGAGCTGAGCTCATCCCCCGGGCACAGCACTGGGCTGGAGCAGGGAATATGGGGCTGGTACCCCTCGCAGGAGGAGGCAGCTGCAGGCTTCACCGCTTTGTCCCTCAGTTCGGTGCTGGCAGCACTCGGTGCCCAGGTTAATGTCCCCACAGGGCTGCTGAGCAGGTGACACTCATCACAGCACCCACACACATCCCCCACCGCCCCAGGCCAGCCTCAGCCCAGCGTCACCCCACGGGGGTGCAGACCCCACTCACCCCCACATCCTCTGGATTTGCCAGGGCTGGCCAGGCCTGGCTGCATCCCCTGCAGTACTCCCCCCTCCCATACAGCCGCGGGGCTTCTGTTATTTCTGCGTGCAATTAATGAGCTTTAATTGCCTGTAAACACATCCCCGGCAGCGCCAGAGCTGCCATGGGAAGACGATGGAGTCGGGAAATGGGAATGGGAAAAGGAAATCGTAGTAACTGTTGCTACGGCTGGACCCACCATTCCCAAACTGGGGCTGTGGCAGTGGCCACGCGGGGCCTCTGGCACTGCCCAGCGCCGGGCAGGAGCACGGGGGTGTCACCACAGTCCCTCGGTGCCACCAACACCTCCGTGCACAGCGCTGAGCCACACGGGGCTCAGGCATCCCACCGAGAGCCCCCGAGCTGGGAGTGACTGCATTTGGGGTCCCACAGAGGGTTGGGGGCAGTGGGAAGGGGTCCCTGCCCTTCCCTGTTGCTGTGTTTGGGGTCCCAGGGAGGGGCTGTGGGGCTGGGAGGTAATGGGAAGGATGCCAGCCCTTACCCTTTGGCTGTGTGGGACATCCCACAGAGGATGGGGGCAGTGGGAGGGGTCCCTGCCCCTCTGTGTGCCCTCTTGCTGGACATGCACATGGCACTAATGAGGTCTGCAAGGGCCGGCGCTGATGGTGCAGGAGGAGGGGGCTGGAAATGCCATTTTTTAGCTCAGTGCCCTGTAACTCTCCCTGACGCTAGGGCGTGAACACCACAAACAGCGCATTTCAATCACCCTGAGAGATCCCTGCCCCCATCACGGCTCCTGGCCCTGCCCCCTGGCACAGGACGGGGTGGCACTGGGTGTCCAGCACTCCTCCCTGAGGTGTCACCGCGGCGTGGGGACTGATGTCACACCAGCACAGGAGTGACACCTCTGTGCTGAGTGGGCACGGCATCCCACGGGACACTTCACCCAGCCGGGGGAGGAGGAGTCCAGGGGGCCGTAAGTGGCCACAGGGACCTGGACAAGCCCCAGGACTGGCCCAGGAGGTTTAACAACACCAAGTGCTGGTGCTGCCCCTGGGTGGGGATGGCCCCCAGGGTCAATCCAGGCTGGGATGAGCTGGAGCAGACCTGGGAGAATGACCTGGGGCTGTTGTGGGTGGGAGCTGGACCCGCCCTGACCCAGAACCCCCAGCCCTGGGCTGAGCCCCAATGTAGGCAGCAGGGGAGGGGGAATTCTGTCCCTGTGCTCAGGTGAGACCCCACCTGCAGAGCTGCCCCAGAGCCCAGCACAGGAAGGAGCTGGAGCTGCTGGAGCCAGGCCAGAGGAGGCACCAGGGTGAGCAGAGGGATGGAGCAGCTCTGCTGGCAGGAAAGGCTGGCACAGCTGGGATTGTTCACCTGCACAGGAGAAGCTTTGGGGTGAGCTCAGTGTGGCCCTGCAGGGCCTGAAGGAGCTACAGGAAAGCTGGAGAGAGAGAATTTACAGGGGATGGAGGGACAGGACACAGGGAATGGCTTCCCGCTGCCAGAGGATAGGGTTAGATGGGATATTGGGAAGGAATTGTTCCCTGTGAGGGTGGGCAGGCCCTGGCACAGGGTGCCCAGAGCAGCTGTGGCTGCCCCTGGATCCCTGGCAGTGTCCCAGGCCAGGTTGGACATTGGGATTTGGAGCAGCCTGGGACAGTGGGAGGCGTCCCTGTCCATGGCAGGAATGGAATGAGATGAGGTTTCACCAGGATTCAGCCCTGAGATCCAAGGAAGTTTTGCCGTGAGGGCTGGGTGTGGGAGCAGCGGGAGCAGCGGCAGCCGGAGATAAGTTCCTGCCACAAAGTTTCTTTCCCTGCTAATTTTCTGATTAGCCCCTGTCTGATGCGACGGCAGCAGCGCTCCACGGAGCTTATTCCGAGGCGGCGTAATCTTTGTAAGCAGCGGAGAGGGGCAGGGCCGGCGCTGAGCCGGCGGCAGACACAGCCCTGCGCCGAGAGGTAATAACTCTTCAGGGACTGACAAGCCGCCGGGAGGGCTGTGGAAATCCTTTCTGCGGATGAGCCGAGAGGATTCTCCCGCTATCCCCCTAAAGCCTGCGTGTCACCTAGTCCAATAAAAGGCATTATCGGGAAGGTGGGATTTTGTTCTGGCGTATCTCGGGCCTCCAGCCCTGCCCCCGCTCGGCTGGTTTTGCATGAGAGCAGGGGGGGCTAGGGCACGGTGGGTGCTGGGTGCTGCCTCCAGGGATGCTGATGGGTGCGGAGCTCCAACCCATTTTCCATGCCTCAGCTTCATCCTGCTCCATCCGTCAGCCCGGGGTAATCCTGTGCCAGGTAACCACAGCCCGGCTCTGGGGACAGCATCCCCAGGGCCGGGAAGAGTGTCTGGAAGGGAGTGCTGGGGTTATCATCCCACAGAATGACAGAGCTCAGGGTGCAGGATGTCACTCTGGGGTGGTCCTGGCTGTCCCCTGGATCCCCTGGATCCCCTGGGTTCTGCATCTCGCAGGAGATGCCACATCCCCCGGGATGGGGCGTGTACCAGGGCACGGCAATCAGCTGTGCCCACACCCGGAGGGGACACCAGCCCTAACTCCTGAGCTAGCAGAGGCTTCCCTGCTGCCACCCATCCTGTCACAGCCCCGGGAGGAGGGGACCAGGCACGTGCAGGCCTGGCAGTGGCGGGAGCACCCACGGCTGCTGCGCCCGGCTAATTTACTGTGTCGCTGTGCGCCACGCTAGCCAATAACTTTGAAATGATGTGGAGATTTGCAGCCAAACCTTCTCATAAAGAGATTTAGGAGGGTGACAAAGATAATTAAACATCCTTCCCCGAGTATTGACTTGCAGCTGAAAGGGGAAAAAATAACTACATTTTTCACAGTCCTTTTAAATCATCCTGATGCCCGGCTGGGGCTCTGTGCAAATAAGCCTTGGCCTGGCAACCGCGGGGCTGTGGGTGCCAAATCCCTGCCTGCCAGAGTGGGAATAATGGGGGGGAGCAGGGAGGGATTTTGAGGAGCCAAGGGTGGTGCAGGGGCCCAGGATGGGCAGGGAGGGATGCTCCAGGGCAAAAAATAAGGGGGGGGGACATGAGCCTGGCTGTCCCCTGAGCAGCCAAGGAGGAGGATTTGGCTAAAGAAGGAGCAGGGAGGGGCGGGAGAGAGAGGAAAAGGGAGACACAGGGCCACAGTACAGGGACAGGAGGGAAGTGGCAGTTGTTGGAGGACATGAAGGAGTGGCAGAGGGCTCATGGGGGCTCAGGAGATGAATCAGCACAGCATGACTTGGCTTGGAGGGGATGTTAAAGCCCATCTCATCCCAAGTCTCCAATGGAATCGCATCATCCACGACACCTTCTGAGCCACCTGCAGTGGGACAGTGCTGCTCTGGGACCCCCAGGATCCCACCCCATGCACTGCCCTCCACCGGGGCTCTCCAGGGCAGAGCTGAGGCCAAACCTCCTCCCGTGGATGAGCTGGAGAGCCCCACTCCACCCTTCCATGCCCATGCAGTGCTAGCCCATGGGGATGTGCCTGGCAGCCTCCTGCCACCCCCTCTCGTGCTTTGTCACCGATGCCACCCAGAGCTGGCAGCTCCTTTGCCTGAGGAGCTGATGGGGACAGCGCAGGAACCCAGCAGGGCTGGACACCCCGGCTGTGCAGGGTCCCAGCTCCAAGGACCGTGTGGGGCAACCCCACAGACATTTTTCCTGGCACCAGACACTCCCGAAAGGGTGACAAAAGCTCCGTGTTAAAGCTGGAGGTCCCAACTGCGGGATTCCCGTGTTGTCCCCTCTCTGTCCCCGCACTGGGAGGACTCGGGGTGCCTGAGGGTGATGGGCTGGGCTGTTCGGAGCTGCCAGGAGCAGCAGGGATGCATTGGCAGCGCTGGGTGCGAGGAAGGAAGAAGAGGAATTTTTCCAGGTAATTTTCACCCCCTCCTCTGTTTAACGGTAAAATTTACAGCGAGCGTCCCCCCCGCAGCCGAGCCGGTGACATCAGCAGGATGGAGCAGGGGGACGCTGCTGCTCTCAGTCCCTGTCCCTGGCCGCTCCCCGCTGCTGGCCGTGTCGCTGTCGCTGTCGTCCGTGGAGCACGCGTGACATCCAGTGGGCGAGCACCAGACTGCAGGCACGAGTCCCTGGGCACGGCGGCACCGACCTGGGGATGTCACCCGTGTCCCCCTGAGGGGAATGGGGTGGCATTGCCCGATGGGTTTGTAGGGCAGTTTTAACTTGTTGGGTTGGGAGGGGGATAGCTGGGGAGATCCTGCAGCCCCCAAGGCTGTGGGGTCACTCTGGGGTCTCCCCCAAGATCTAGTGGGTTCTGTAATTTTGGGGTTTTGGGGTCTCACTGGGGCTCTGGGGTAGCTCCAGGCACTCAAGGGTCCCTGCAGCTCAGAGCTCTGGTGTCTCTCCAGATGTCTTGGGGTGTCTCCAGGAATCTGGGAGTCCCTGGTGCCATGGGGCCCTGGAGTCTCTCCAAGGCACTCAGGGATCCCTGCAGATTTGGGGCTCACTAGGGCTCTAGGGTCCCACTGGGGCTCTGTAATCTCTCTAAGATCTTGTCTTTGTAACTCTGGGGCTTTGGGGTCCCTTTTGGGTCCCCGGGCTCACTGCAGCCCCATGGCCCTTGTGGCACTGGGGCTCTGAAGTCTCCCTGGGATCCTGGGGCCTCTGCAGCCCTGAGGCTTTGGGATCTCCCCAGAGCCCCTCTGGACCCCTGCAGCTCTGGGACTCCAGGGTAGTTCCTGAAGTCCTGGCACTCTGAGAGCACTGAGTGATTGATGCCTTGCACCACTCCTGCGTCAGGATCTCTCTTTCCCCTGGCTTTTCTGCCTCTGTCTGTGTCCCTAAAAGACCCTGATGTCTCTCAGGTATTCATCACCTTCCTGCTCCCACCCTGGGACCATCCTCACCTCCCAGCCCCATTTCCTGATGCAGCTCTAACACTTTCTGGCTGTTCTAGCTGGGTTTCTCTGGGACAAGAAACTCTCAACCCATCTTTTGCTTTTCCTCCTGACTCTTGTTCATTCCTCAGGGGATAAACCCTGATGGAACAAGGATCTGAGGGGAGTTTGTGCTGTGGTTCACATCAAGCCAAAGCAGAACCGTTTTTTTGTAGGGAAAATATTTTAATTCCAATTTGCAAAGACTTTCAAAGGCAATCCTCAGAGGAGCAGGAGCGGTCGCTGCGGAGGGGATTGGATGTTCTTCTCCAGCTCTGGAGAGGCTGGAAGCTGGTCCTGCTGAGGCACCCAAGCTCATTAATGGAGCTGTGAACACCCACATGCAATACCCTGCAACCCCACTCCTGGCATGGGAATCCCATCTCCCATCTCTGGAGTCTGTAAAGACACTTGGATGGTTTAAAATGGACCTGGAATGAAAAGAGGAGCAGGAGGAGGAAGGGACCAGTGGGACACAGACAGGACAGAGTCATGTACTCCTCACTGTGCCCTAAGCATGCCCTGACACCACCAGGCTCTGGAGAGGCTCACTCAGGGCTCACTGGAGCTGCTGCTGTGACAGTCCCCTGCATCATCTCCACACAGGGACAGCGTGGCCAAGAGCAGGACCCTGCTGCTTGAAGCACCCCTGGTCAGCCCTGGGAATGGAGCTCCAGCTCCCAGGATGGGAAGGATGGGAGTGTTAGCCCTCAAGGGCACATTACACAATTGCCTCTGAGATCAAACGATCATTGTAATCCAGAATGGTTTGGGTGGAAGGGATCTTAAAACTCATCCCATCCCACTCCTGCCATGGCAGGGACACCTTCCACTGTCCCAAGCTGCTCCAAATCCCAATGTCCAACCTGGCCTTGGGCACTGCCAGGGATCCAGGGGCAGCCACA
>VZTB01008833.1:171375-201446 GCA_013397245.1 Thryothorus ludovicianus
TGTCTCCACATCAAAGGGGCTCCAACCCTGGGACCATCCCCATGGCCTCCTCTGGACTCATCCAGCAGCTCCAGGGTCACTGTAGAGAAGCTAAACAAGATGTGACAGAGGCAGCATTAACGTGTGCCTCCACATTTGCTACATTGACCTTCCTCCTGCCTTGGGCAGCTCCCACCACCCAGATCCAAACCTTGGCTGCAGAAGAGCCAAAAACAGTGGAGAAGGGGTTGGTTGGAGCCCTGAGCACTTCCAAGTGGGACATAGAACTCAGCTCAGCCCAGCTGGGGGACATGACGGTGACCAGCCAGCTCCTGGGTGTCTGTGCAGTTTTCCTGTTAGAGCACTGACCCCAAGGGCTGCTGCAGAAGGGAAGGAAAAACTTTCCATTCAAGTTTCCACCTGGGAGAGCCAGGGACATAAATGCTCCCATGTCTCAGATGCAGAGCAGGGCTGGTTCCACCTCAGTGGAGCTGTGCAAGCAGCTTCTCCTTCCTCCATCCCAGCACTGCAGGGCCCTCCCTGCTTTCACCCCATGGACATGATTTGGAGCTCCTGAGCCCCCAGACTCGGGTGCCACCCACCCCAAACATCCACACGAGACCTCTCCTCATGCATCTGGGTGACAGCCCCCCGCTGCTCAGGGACACACTCACACCCCATGGCACGCTGCAGCAACAAGGCCAGATAGCTCTGGACCATAAATCTGTCGGGCCAGACCTGCTCCCTGCTCCAAGGCCACCCCAAGGTCTTTCCAACCCGGGATCTGCTGCTCCCTTCCCTCTGCGGCAGCTCTGCAACCGAGCGTGGCACTCGGCAGCTCCGCCCTGGAGCATCCCAAGCTGGGAAGCACAGCCTCATGGAGAGTCTGTGTGCCTGGAGGGGCAGCAGGGCAGCCACGAGCAGCCCTCCACTCCAGCAAGGCTCCAGGAGCAGCTGCAGCTCTCCAGCTTTCTCCCTGCTCTCCTTTCCAGGAGTTTTTCCTCATTTCTCAGTGCCCAGGGGATGCTGGTGCCAGGGTCAGCACCAGAGCTGTTCCCAAACCTCCTCACAGGGTTGGATGAGGAGGGAGTTGCACCCTTGCCTTGCGGGTGAGGCTCATCCAAGGGGAAGGGGTGTGAGAATGGCAGAGCCTCATTCCAGATGGACTTCGAGAACCCCAAAATTCCAGTCAAGAGAAATCTTGTGGACATCAGCAAGATGGGCAAGATAATCCCATATTTCAGCCAGGCTGGGGAGCAAGGGGCTGAACAGAATCACAGTGAAAGGAATGAGGACCAGGTCCCAGATAAGGTTCTGGACAGAAGGATGGACAAATGGGACAAGCTGCGTCCTGGGCAGCATGAGGAGGATGTGGCCCCCACCCTGGGTCCTCTGTGCAGCACCAGGGAACCTCAAACTCTGTGCTCAAAGAGATGGAGGGGCTGGAAAAGGACCAGTAGATGCTGCTGGCAGGGCTGGACATGAAGGGTGCTGGGAGAGGGGGGGGTTGGGATCCACCAGCACCCTGTAGGTGCACTGGGGACAGAGCCAGTCTCACTCGGTAGGGCATGACTGGTACCAAAGGACAAGGGACATTCATTGTAGCTTCAGGCTGGGCAGTAGAATTGTTGTTTTACCCTTGGGAGGTGGCACAGCTGTAGGACTGAGGTGGACAAGTCCATCCTTCCAGGCTGGGTTAAGCCACGGGTGACCTTCCCTGTGCTGGGGGTGCTCAAGGTGGGAGGGGGGGCTGGACACCCCCCGGGGGTGCAGCGTGCTGTGAGCTCAACAAGGGGCAGCCTCCCCCTCACAAATTCTTTCCCTTCCCATGCCAGAGCCCATTCCAAGCCCCAGGACACCCTGAGAGCCGAGGTCCTGTGCACCGGACCGTGCCCCCGCCCCAGGGCCCGCTCTGGCCCACACCCCGTGGCCGCTGCAGGGGAGGCCCGGCCGCTGCTCCCGGCATCAGCTGATCCTTCCAGCGAGCCGGTGCTGCAAAGTCAGGCACAGAGATTGCCAGGGCGCAGGCGAGGGGACAGCAGGGGTGGCAGCACGGGGGGCTCGGCGAGCTGGGGGCAGCTGTGCCCTGAAAGCCGAGCCACCTGCGCACTGCTACCTGCTGAATAATAGAGGAGCTGACAGCCAGCGGAGAGAAATGTGATGCTGGGGAGCCAGCCCGGGAAGACATCTGAGCTCCCGGCAGCTGCGATAGCAACTGCAGCCAAGGAGCCCTGCAGCCCCGCGCGGTGTGGCCGGGCTGCCCGCAGGTCTCTGCCCATCCCGGGGGGCCCGGGCGGCCGGGGTCCGCTCCAGGGGCACGGGCTGGGGGGCTCGCAGGATGATGTGAGCTGCAGCGGGCTCCCGGCGAGGCAGAGCTCAAGGGCAGAGCTGGGTTTCCCGGGAGGTGAGGCAGAACCTGCCCGCAGGCAGCGCCCGCGCCCGGGGGGCAGCAGCTCAGCCCCATGTCCAGAGGAGGGGAGATGGTTTATATCCCGGATGACTCCGACTTCAGCTCCTTCAGGGATCAGTGCGAGAGCCTGGAGGGCTGGCACTGCCGGTATAACAAGGCTGGCGTGACCGTGTGGAGTCAGGGCCAGGAGGAAAGCTGCACCGTGCAGAAAATCAAGGTAAGCAGACGCTTCCCTGCCCCAGCCGTGCGCCCGCTCCCGAGGGTCCCTGGGGACTGCCCCGTGCTGGAGATGCACAGCCCGGCCTGCCTGGGGGTGTTTCTGCCCCGAATTCCAGGGCTGGCTGGGTTCGACTCCTAAAGGTCTTTCCCAGCTCCTCCGCCGGCTCCTGCCGCCCGCCCCGGGGCTTTACCTGCCGGGATCCCTGCAGCCTCCTGCCGTGTGGGCTCACGTGGTGGCTGCCCCCGATCCCGACACAGGCGGGAAGGCCCTGGGATCGATTACATTATGGAGATGGCCTCGCCGGGAGCCCCCGGGCATGAGACGGGCCCATGGGATGCGTCCCTGGTGTCCTTCCCCCGGCTCTGCCATCCTGGGGCACGTCCCCTCCCATCCTCATGGGATGAGGTCCTGCAGGAGCCCCAGGTGCTGTTGTGGGAGGTTTGTCACCTGCCAGGGGCTGGACCTGGGTGGCGCAGAGGGACAAGGAGGTTCAACCATCCACGCAGCCCCGGTGACACTGCCAGGTGACCCTGGGCACAGCAGCGGTGGGTGCTGGGGGCACAGGGTGAGCCCATGGTGGCATCACGGGCTTTGGCTTTGCTGATCACCAAGAATCCCGACTCTTGGACAGGGATGGGATCTGCCAAAGCCAGGAGAGGCCGAACACCCGACCTGCAGGACAGCCTGGGAGGGTTGCCATGGCCTGGAGAGCAGGGAAGGCACAGGGAGGTGGTGAGGAGGGAACAGCACTCCGGGAGAGGCTCTCCCACTGCTCTCCTGGACACAGAACACCCAGGAGCACCTCTCCTGCAGCCGGGGGCACGAGGAGGGGCACACACTGCTGCCATGGATGGAGATCCTTCAGGGCCAGGGGGAGGAGCAGGAGCAGCACTCTGGGCAGAGCTGGTGCTGCAATACACATTTCCCTGCTGCCATGAGCCAGGGAAGAGCTTCTGCACCTGCCTCAGGGAGCATTTAAGCCAGCTGGGCACGCACAGGACCAGGGGGTGCTGAGGGGTCAGGCTAACACCTCTTTGAAAAGCCCTGGTGACTGCAGCAGGTCTCTGGCACCTGGGAAGAGGCAAACATCACATTCCTCTCCCAGAAGGAAGCCCCGGGGCACTGTGGGCTGCTGTGTCACCTCCATCCCTGAGAAGGACACGGAGAAGGTGCTCCTGGAAGCCATGTCCTGAAGGAAAGGGGCAGTGGGGACAGCAGCAAGGACCTGCCAAGAGTAAATCATGCCTGAGCAGCCTGATTGCCTCTGCAGGGACAGGTCTGCCTCTGTGGGGCCAGGCAGATCCGGCAGGTCCAGCCTTGGGCAGGGCTTCCCGTAGTCTCCGTGTCGCCATATCACCAAGATCTGCACTGGACAAGTGGATGGTGGTCAGAGTGACCAGGACAGGCTGGCAGGAACCCCTGGAGTCCAGGCCTCAGCCTGGCAGAGGGGATGCAGTGATGTCCCCCCTGCCACCACTGAGCCCCACAGAAAGGGGACCCCAGGAAGGTCCAGGGGAGTCCAAGACCATCACCCAGCCTGGTTCAGTGCAATAATGGGGTTTTTCCCTGCCCTGGAGAGGGCCTGGGCACGATGCAGGGCTTGTCACTGCCCAGAGCCCCTTCCCAAAACATTAGATGGAGGATGCCACCGAGTCCAAGCTGCACGGCTCTCTTGGGGTCAAAAAAGCCTCAGCCTGTCCGTTAAGTGAGGGAGTTAATTATCCCAGAGACTCCCTGAGCAGCTGGAGCTTTGGATTCTTTCCACCTGAATTCCCTGTGGGTGGGTCTGGGCTCTGTGCTTTCCCCATCCCAGCTGCTGTGCCTGGCAGAGCTGCTCATCTGAGCCTGGAGGGGGGTGGCAGACAGGTTTTAGTGGGGAATTTGGGGGTGCAAGGCTGCAGTGGTCCCTCCAAGACAACGGGAGTTCAGGCGACCCAGGAGCTCCACCAGCGGCTGGAAAAATCCCTCACCCTGCAGCAGCAGCACCTCCAGATCCCACTGGGAGGGTGCAGCCGGGGAGGGAGAGCAGGAGGAGGGGGCTGAGTGCTCCCACCCTGCCCCTGGGGACTGCAGAACATCTCCGAGCCTGGTCTGGGCACGAGTCCACACCCGGGCCACCGGGGAAAGCTTGCCCGAGATTGATGGGACCTGCCACGCTCGGAGGGCCATCTCCGGTTACGCGGCACCTCATCAAAGATACAAGGGCTCTAACGAGGAGCAGATGACATCTCCCTCCTCCCGGCGCTGAGAGGAGCAGGGCGGCCGCCTTCATCAATAATGCACGGCTGGCGCGGCCGGGCAGCTCCGCGGCTCCGGTTACAGGCGGGCCCGGCAGCCCCCCGGGAGCGGACCCCACACCCGAGACCAAGCACGGGCACTCCTTTGCTTGCCCTGCAAGGACATGGGGCAGGGGACAGGCGCCAAAGCCTGGGCCATCTGTCTGAGGGCAGAGGGTCACTCTGGCCCCGCTCTGGCTGCAGGAGCGGTGGCTCCGGGGCTGCCCTGCAGCAGGGACGTATCCTGCACCACGCGTGCAGAGCATCCTCCACGGCACGGGGACACGGGACAGCCCAAAGCCCTGGACCCCAGGTGGGCACAGCTCCGGGGCTGGGTGCTGCCCCCCGCCCCTCTCCCCACAGACCCGCATCTCCTGCAAGGACGTCCCCGCCGAGACCCTCTATGACGTGCTGCACGACACCCGCTACCGCAAGAAATGGGACTCCAACATGATCGAGACCTACGACATTGGCCGCCTCACCGTCAACGCTGATGTCGGATACTACTCCTGTGAGCAGCCCCGAGACCCCCAGAGCCCCCCTCCCCCAGCCCACGGCCCCGTGAGCGTGCGTGGGGCCGTGGGGGCTGTGGGTAACGGGATCCGCCCGCAGGGAAGTGCCCGAGCCCGCTGAAGAACCGCGATTTCGTCACGCTGCGCTCCTGGCTGCCCCTGGGCAATGACTACATGATCATCAACTACAGCGTCAAGCACCCGGTGAGCCCCCGGCTGCCCCCAGCCCTGGCACAGGCAGAGCTGGGCAGGCTCTGAGGTGCCCGGAATCTCTCCGCAGAAATATCCGCCCCGGAAGGATTTTGTGAGGGCCGTGTCCCTGCAGACCGGCTACCTGATCAAGGCGAACGGGGACGGTGCCTGCATCCTCTATTACCTCACCCAGGTGGATCCTCGCGGTGAGTACCCGCAGGAGGGGAGGGGGCTCACCCAGAGCTCACCCCCCTGGCTCTCCATCCCCCAGGCACCCGGGAACGGGGACAGCCCAAGGGGGAAGGGTGCCCACCCCAGCCCTGGGGGTGCTGCAGGCTCGTGGTGCCTCCCCTGGCACTGGCCCTGCTTCTCTGAGTGACATGGCTCTGGGTTCTTGCAGGGTCGCTGCCAAAGTGGGTGGTGAACCGCGTGTCCCAGTTTGTGGCACCGAAGGTAAGGAGGGGGATGCATGGTCAGTGGTGGGGGTCACAGGCAGCAGGGATGAGCTGCCCAAATTCCCCCTGGCTGGGGGGAGAATGGGTCACCCAGGGCCCACAGGGCTTTGAGGACGGATGCTGGAAGACCCAGAGCTCATGGGACAGGGCTGAGAGACCTAGAGCTCACAGAACAGGACCTGGATGACCCACGACCTGCAGGACAGATTCTGGGTGGTCCAGAGCTCACAGGATGGGTCCTGAGTAATCCAAGGCTCACAGGATGAGTGCTGGGTGACACAGAGCTTGCAGAATGGATGATCCAGGGCTCACAGGATGGATCCTCGGTGATGCAGGGTTCCCAGGATGAACTCTGGGTAACACAGGGCATGCACTGGACACGTTGCTGGTGCAGCAAGGCCCCATCCCCTCCCTATACCCCAAAACCTGCAATGGGGGAGCTGGGAGCTGTGCCTACAAGCCAGGCCAGCCCCACCCCAGCCCCGCTGTGCCCGCAGGCAATGAAGAAGATCTACAAGGCCGGGCTGAAGTACCCGGAGTGGAAGCGCCGGCACGACCCCGAGTACAAGCCCTGGGTGTACCCCGAGCAGAACACGCTGCCCAGTGTCAGCCTGGCCGAGCTCTCCGTGCAGCACGCAGATTCCCTGGAAAACATCGACGAGACCGGGCTGTCCGAGGAGCACCTGAGCACCAGTGACCACGAGGCCTGAGCCCCCTGTGCAGGGCAATCCCCTCATCACTGAGGCTTGGCACCCAGGGGGCACAGATGGGAATTTGGCTCCTTGCTTCCCAATAGTCACATCTGCTCTCTAACTCCTTCATCACTGACCCCCCTCCCGACTTAGGCAGTGGGGAACTGTCCCGTGGGATCTGTGTCGCAGGTGCTGGAAAAAGGGAGGATGGGCACCCTGGTACCCTGATGGCCACCGAGATGTCCCCGCAGGAGACAGTGCTGGCAGTGGATGTTCCAAGAGAGGCTGGGCAGACAGAGGAGGGCAGGAGTTTTCCTGGCACCAGGATATGGCTCTGACACTGTTAGACCCTCAAAGGCCCGGAAGTGAAGGGCTTGTGAGTCCTGCCCAGGTTTTGCAGCAGCACAGGGTTTGGATTGACCCCATCTGGCCTGAGGTCCAGCTCTGCCAAGCCCGAGGTCAGGCTGGACCCACGCCAGCCCTCCATGCCCCTCCAAGCTTAGTGTGACCCCCCCCATCCACCCTCCATCTCAGGGAGCCCTGCCAGGTCCTCTCCTGAGCACCAGGCTCACCTCTGCGGGCTGGGCTCCAGCTCAGATGGCTCTGGGAACCCCTTCCACTGGTGGTTTGTGGAGTTTGTCCTGGCAGTGGGGTCTTGGGCCACCTGTGTCCCCACTCTCCCCGTGTTTGGCGCTGCTGTGGTTCCTGGCACAATAAAGGGGTTGGTGTGTGTGTAAGAGCTCATTGGGCTGGCATGGGGTGGGGAGGGGGCAGGCACGGAGCCCACCCAGAGGCATCCAGGTCTGAGTGGAACAGGAGGTTCCATCCGTGCAGCCCCAGCACCCTGGGGTGACCCTCAGCAGGGACAGAAGTGGTCACAGCAGGACAGGACAGAGGGATGCCAGGCTCTGCACCCCCACGTGAGTGTGCGTGGGCGCAGGGCAGCTTCCACTGGACAACGGGAAGTTGGTCTAGACAGGCCCTGCCGTGGGAATAAGCTGACAAATGGGGGATTTTCCACCCACTCCTCTCCCTTACCCCCCGAGGCTGCCGGCAGCTGCTGGGCTCCAGCCCCAGCTGGGTTTGAGCCTGCTCTGTGCGAGGTCGGTGCAAATGGGGATGTCACTGCAGCTTTTGGGGTTCCTCTGACCCAGCTTCACACCCCTGGGACCCCTCCAGAGCCGCCCTGTGTGTGCTTCCCTCACACCTGCAGCTTTTCTCAGTCATGGATATTTGCTGTCCCCCTTTAGCCACCCTGTCAGGTCACGAATGTCCCCTGTACTGCCTCGAGGGACGTCACACAGAGCGCTGGGAGGGGACAGCAGGTTCTGCCTGTCGGGACAGCCAGATCCCGGGGGTTGCAGCTGGGCTGGCTACACAGAAGCCACGTCTGCAAGGAAAATGTGGAAAACAAGGCCAGGGGATGTGCAGCTCGCACCTCACGGCACACAATGACGGCTGCTCCCCCTCCCCACGCTGCTCCCAGCTCTGGCAGCAGACAGGGATTTGTTTACCTGTGAAAAGACAGATGCCAGCCCCACATTGCCCCAAAACCACTCTGGCAGAGCTGAGAACAGTGGAAAATCACCCCTGGGTGCTGCCGTGATGGGGCAGAGCCCGCTGGCACCCAGAGCCCGCAGGGTGCTGGGGTGAAGAACCAGCCTCAGCCCTGCAGGGAGCACCCTCAACCCTCCGCATTCCCGGATGTTTCTCCGCAGGATCCAGGCTGCAGCGATGCCGGGGGGTTATTTTTAGCCAGCCCTGAGTGGGAGTGAGGAACTGCTGCCTGAGCACCGAGAGCCTGGCGGGGAGTCCCAGGGAAAGCTGTGCAGGGCTGGGTGACACCGAAATGCCAGGATGGTGGTGGCGCAGGGAGTGTGTCCCTGTCACTGCTCCACAACCAGCACTGGGCTGTAGGAGAGCTCCTGGCCCCCGGTGTGAGGCCGGGTGAAACTGGAGGGACCCCGTGGGGTGCCCGCAGCCCCCGCGCGGTGATTTCTGTCGGAAGGATGCGGGTTTCCTGCGGCACGAACAGGAAAGGGAGCAGCCACCGGAGTCCTGAGTCCTGAGGGATGGCGCAGGCAGGGCGCAGGGGGCCCGGAGCCTCTCGGGGGCCCTCGCTGGGATTTGGGGGGAGCGGGTGGCCCTCGGTGGGGCCAGGAGCAGACACGCGGGGGCTGCGGCCCCGCACGAGAGCCCAGCTGGGCGCTTTTCCTGCCCGGCTCCGAGCGCAGAGGAGCCGCCCGCGCGCAGAGATTGGAAAGGAAACGGGAAGCTGCTGCTGGACGAGAGATTAGCTCAGAGGCGGTGATGTCAGCCGCTCCTGATGGATCGGGGGCAGCGGGAGCGTGGCACGGGCCCCATCCTGGCCACACACCGTGTCAAACGTGCCCCTGCTGGGGCAGGATGTGACTCCATCCCTGGATCCCGTGATCTGCATGTCCTGAGCTCATGGATAGGTCTGGGGCAGCTTTTCACCCTACTACCCAGACCAGGACTCTGATTCCAGCGAGAAGCCCCCCCCAGCAGCCTCATGGACTGGCCTTGAGCAGGATTTTTGCCTGGAGAGCTCCAGCAGATTTCCAAGAGTCCAGTTCCCTCCTCTCCAATCCCTCCCAGGGGCTCAGCTCTCTGCTGTGCCCTGCAAACCCTCCAGGCTCAGTCCCAACCCCACATTTCCAGCTGTCCAATGTGATATTTTCTCTCTAGGGATGAGCCTTGAGTGTCCCTCACNCAATCCCTCCCAGGGGCTCAGCTCTCTGCTGTGCCCTGCAAACCCTCCAGGCTCAGTCCCAACCCCACATTTCCAGCTGTCCAATGTGATATTTTCTCTCTAGGGATGAGCCTTGAGTGTCCCTCACCCTGTCCTGCTCCTCAGAGATGCTCCCACCATCACCCCACACATCCCCCAGCATGAACCTGTGTGGATGGGACTGAAGGTAAAGCAAAAATCTGCCCCAGGTTGCAGTAAAAGCTGATGGCTGGGGAGGGACGGATCAATGGAAAGATCGATGGGTGGATCGATGGGAGGAGAGGAAGGGAGAGAGGGGGAAAGAAAGGGAGGGAGGGAGGGATGGATGGATGGATGGATGGATGGATGGATGGATGGATGGATGGATGGATGGATGGACGGACGGACGGACGGACGGACGGACGGACGGATGGATGAATGGATGGATGGATGGATGGATGGATGGATGGATGGATGGCCATCTGAACATAGAATCTTGAGGGACAGTGTCACCCTGGGTACCACCCAGAAAAGGGAAGGATCAAACAGGCCTTCATGCTGGAAGGATCCAACCTTCACTTTGACGTTTGCTCCCTCCAGCCCCTGTCAGCATCACCTCAAAGCCCAATCCAGCCCCAGGGAGGGTTCCTGATCCTGCCCATCTGCCTCCTCCAGGGAGCAGACATGACCTTCCTGCTCTGTGACCATGGCAGGAACAGGGCTCTGTGCCTCTGCCCAAGGATGCTGCTGTCTAAATATAAATATACATATATATAAATATCAATATAGATCCCATCAGCGGGCTGGCAAACACTGGGAGCAAGCAGAGGTTTTGAAACCTGCTTTGCAAAACATGGGCTGATAGGAAGTCCTTGGGAAACATCCCATCCCTGTGCCCTGTTCCAGTGTCCTGCTGTGCCCTGATCCCCTCCCTGTGCCAGCTTTGGTGCTCCAAGGTGCTCCCATGGCTGAGGGATATCCTGGATGGGATCTGGGAAGGAGCATTCCCCTTGGGAATCTGGTGCTGGGGCTTTGCAGACCTGCTGGAGCAGGAGGTTCCTCCTGCCAAGGGAACAGCCCTAAATCTGGGAATTAGGTGACTGTGGAGGGGAAATGGAGCAGTGAAGAAGGTTTTCTGCACCCACCTGCCCTGCCAGCAGCCATCAGGGTGTGGGAGCTGGACCTTGATCCCCTCAAGGCTGCCAGGACAGTGGCTCCCCACTGTGAGGATGTCCCAGGGACATCATTCCCCTTCCCTGCAGCCCATCCCTGCCCTCCCGGCAGCAGGGAGGAGCACTGCTCCCAGCAGCAGGTTCTGAGGGGTCTCAAAAGCACTGCCAGCAGGTCAGGAGTGACTTTGCACCTGTGCCCAGCCCTGGGGACACGTCTGGGGTGCTGTGTCCAGCTCTGGATCCTCAGCACAGCAGGGACAGGAGCTCCTGGAGCTGAGGAAGGGCCTGGAGCATCTCCGTGCCCAGGAAAGGCTGAGGGAGCTGGGGCTGCTCAGCCTGGAGAGGAGCCCCAGCTGAGAGGGGCCCTCAGCCCTGGGTGTCCCTGCCTGTCCCTGAGTGTCCCTGCCTGTCCCTGGGTGTCCCTGTGTGCAGGGAGGGCAGAGCAGGGCCCAGGCTCTGCTCCAGGGCCCAGCAATGGCACCAGAGCCACAGGCAGGGACTGAGCCCAGGAACTTCTGCCCTGGGCAGTGCCCAGCCCTGAGCAGAGACCAGAGAGGCTGTGGAGTGTCCCAGTGTCCCTCCCTGGGATATTCCAGAGCACGTTGGACACAATCTTGTGTGCTGTGCTCTGTTTGAGCAGGAAGTTTGGACCAGAGGAGCCACTGTGGATCCTTCCAGCCTGACCCTGCCCGGGATTCTGTCTGTGGAGATGCTGCAGGGTGCCAGACTGTGCTTCACTGCTGCAATGCCTGCAGCACAGCAGGATGGAGATGGTGACACATCTCCTGTGCTCCGTCCCCCCCATTCACACCACAGACCTCAGCAGCCTCCCCAGGAACAGCAGTGCCAAACAGCTTCCTCTAAGAGGCAGAGGGATGGCACAGTCTGCCCTGCAGGGCCACAGGGTCCCTGCACACCCTGAGGGTCCCCACACCCCCACCCACAAGGTTGTCCCAGGGGTCACCAGTGCCAAGCCCAGCCCAGGGGATGTGTCAGTCCCTGCTGGAGCAGCTGGTGGGGAAAGGGGAGAAAGACAAAAGCCTTGCCAGGCTGGTGCTGAATTGTGCTTCTGCTTTGCAGGAGCAGCCTGTGGGGAGAACCTGCCTTTTACCACGGAACTGCACACAGGGGTTTGTACAGGGTGGCCCTCCCACACCACCCCCACAATGGCTTTGGGGGGCACTGCTGGGGTGGGGAGGGACCTGCTTGAGTTGGAGCAAGGGTGTCCTCAGCTCTGGGCCCTCACAGGGTGGGGAGAGGTTATCAGCCACGGCATCAGGAGTGAGATATCAGCCTCGGACAGACTCAAGATTGGGTAACAGCTGAGCTGGACCAACCACCAGCCCTGCTGGGGCTCTTGCAAGAAGTTGTATTAAAAGCAGCCAGGCCAGCCTGTGGTGAAAGCTCAGACTCCTTGCAGGAGAGAATCCCACTGGATGTCCCTCTTGACCCCAGCCCCTGTTGTCATCTTGCCCCTTAGCTCACTCCACACAGAAGAGGGATGAGGTGCTGCATTCCCGGCATCCCTACAGCACAAAGGTTTAGATGTTCCCAAATTTTCACCCACCCAGCCCCAGTGCCAGTCCTCCCAAGTCCCCTCATCAGCATGAACGTTCTAGCCTGTTTTCCCCAATTTAGCCCAAAGGAAGGCAGAGCCTGGCTGAGGGACAGGACACGCACAGCCGGGGCAGCGTCATGCCTGGGAAGGGACAGGACAGAGGGTGGGACAGGGATGGGGACCAGAGGGTTGGTCTGGAGGAGGGACCGGCAGTGGGAGGTGCAGGCTGGATCCTGCGGAGCCCGCAGCAGTTCCTGCACGGGACTGCCTTGGCATCACCCTGGAGCCCAGAGCGGGGAGGCCCCGGAGCCCACGCGACGCTGCCACCGTGCTGCTCTGCCCGAGCCGGCCCCGGGGGGCTGCGGGCCGCGAGAGGTGAGGGACAACCGCGAGGGCGGCAGGACATGGATGGGACGGATTTGGGGAAGGCGTGGAAGGGCCAGGACTGGGACAGCCCATGCTCACCCTGCCACCTGGGCATGGGTTTGTAGGCGCAGGGATGGTGCCCACCTGCCCGTGAAGTGCCACTGCCCACGGGCACGGCTGCACTGCTCCGACGTGCCACACCACCACATGGTGCCTGGCACGGCCCCAGAGCCCCAGGAACGAGGAGGTCTCAGGAGCCATCTCCTCACTGGAGAAGCCCAGGCAGGGCGGGCAGAGGGCAGAGCTGGACGCAGATCCCTCAGAGTGACACAGGCATGAAAAAGAGGGAAATTGCCCCATTTCGACCCCAGCTGCTGGGCAGAAGTGGGTGCAGTCCTTTAACCCCGGCGCACAGACACCCAGCCCGCATCGCTGTGGGACATCGCCGCCCTGCTCTGCCTTTTTTGTAGGTCCTACGCCAGCCTGACAGCTGCCCTGTCCCCCTGTCCTGCTCCCCATGTCCCAGCCCCTGCCGTGACTGTCCCTTCTCCTCGCTGACAGCGTCCCGCACGTGCTGGGGACACCGCAGCCTCCCAGGGCACCTCCCCGCGGCACCCACGCAGTCCTTGCCCGGGCAGGCGGGGCTGGGAAGCGGGGACATGCCCGTGCTGGGCACATGCCCGTGCTGGGTACGGGGGCTCAGCCCGGCTCCTCCCGGCCGCGTTTGGGACGCGGCCCCTGCGGGAGGGGGCAGGGGATGCGTGGGAGCGTGCAGGCAGCAGGAAGGAAGCCTGCTCCGAACAATAGAGGGAAATGGAGGAACTGGAAAAAGAGCCAGTGGCAGCACAGTCAGCACAGATGGTTTAGTGCGGAGCGGCGTGATTCATGGGAAAAAGGCCCTCAGCAGGCTCTGTCCCGCGGCTGTGCTGGCCGTCGTTTCGGGCGGAGCGTCCCTGGCGGTACACGAGCCGGGCCGTGCCTCTGTGGCCATGTGCCGGTGCTGCCAGTGGGGGTCCGGCCCGGCTGGGGGTGGGTGGGTGGATGGGAGGCTGTCCCCCCTCTGTTTGCCCGTGAGTCATGCTGACCTCTCCCATGCCCTCGCCAGCAGTGAGAGAGAGAGATTATGGTCTGGCCCTTCCGGCCGCAGAGCCCTCCCCGAGCTGGCCGCACAGGAGCTCATCCCCTGGGAGGGGCCCCGCTGCTCCCCCCCGTTATCTGCCCGGGACACCCCCGCGGCTGCGCGGCTCTGGCCCGCCGAGCCCGGCATGTCCCAGCGCTCGGCATCTGCTCCCCAGCCCGCTCCTCCGTGAGCCACTCACGCTCAGTTCCTGCTCGGGCTCGGGTCACGGCCCCGCCGACAAAGCGGGGCCAGGATCCGGCTCCGGCGGCCCCGGGGAGTGGTGGAGAAGCTGAGGCTGGGGAACAACAGGATGCAGGCTCCTGGAGCTGGGAGGTGAGAGGCTGCGGGGACAGCAGCGAGGTGTGGGGACCTCTGGGAGCATCCCACGGGATCTGCGCCCTTCACGGCAGCTGAAGCCACCCCCTCTCCCTTCCTGCTGCCTCTTCAGCCCTGCTCTCCCCTTCTTGCACAGATGATGGGCTGAGCATCCGTCACAGAGGCACCCCAGGGCCATGAGCTCCCCGTGCAGCCCTGACTCGGATATCGCAGACTGGCTGGCCACCATCCACTTGGAGAGGTACCGGGATGTTTTCAAGCAGCATGGATACCATGTGGCCAGAGATGCCACCTCGCTGGACAGCCACCACCTGCAGCAGATCGGCGTCACCGCCACCGGGCACCGCAAAAGGATCCTCGCCCTGGCACACCAGACACGGATGCTGAGTCAATCCCGGGGGAAACCTGCAGCAGGAGACACCCATTGCCGAGGCACGGAGGTCCTGGATGTCCCCCAGGAGGGCAAGGATGCCATGAGAGCAGAGCCGGGACGGACTAGTGACGCCTTTGGGACACAGCAGCGTGTCACCGTGCCCAGCCAGGCACCGCCTGGAGAGAAGGACCCTGCTCCTCCCGCCGTGAAGCCGATTCCCAAACCAAGGACGGTTTTCCCTCGCTCAAAGCCAGAGCAGGGATTAGTGCCCGTGCCCCCGGCACGCTCCACGGTGCCAGCACAGAGCCCGGGCAGCGAGAGGGCACCAGCAGCCTTTGTGGTACTAGAGGGGTTTGTGCCAGGGGAGAGCTCCACGGATTTGGAGAGCCCGGAGGCCGGAGCTGAGCCAGGGGCAGCCGGGGCCATGGGTGCGATAGCGTCCCGGCTGAGAGGGCGGGACAGCGCTCGGGAGGAGGCACGGCCACCCCCGAGTCATGGACAAACCCTGGAGACCTCGGAGAGATCCCCCCCGTCCGTGCCGTGCGTCCCCCCGCGCAGATCCCGGGGGCTGGCAGCTGAGCCCAGCCCTGGCAGTGCCCAGGAGGGTCCCCCCGCGCCCAGCGCTGCCCTGCCCGCCCCAGCCAGGACAGAGCCCTCGCCGTGCCCCCGGGCAGCCTCGCAGCCCGGCTCGGGGCAGGCCCGGCTGGAGATGGTGTCCAACGTCATCTACGAAGGACTCGAGCGCCCGTCGGCACCCGCGGAGGAGCCGGGAGGGGAGGGTGGGCCCCGGGGTGAGGGTGTCCCTCAGCCCCCGGCTCTGTCCCCACCGGAGCCGATCCAGCCGGAGGACAAGTCTGAGTAAGCCGATGTTTTCACCCAGCCCTGGGAGCGGAGGGGGGGTGCAGAGCAGGCAAAGATGAGGATCCAGAGAGCCCCCCCAGGACCCACCCCAGAGCCCCAGAGCCTGGCCCTGCCTGACTCCAGGTGCTGACAAGCCCCTCTCACCACACCCACCGTGCCTTGCCCGAGCTCTGGATATGGCAGCTGGGATCCCTCTGAGATGACAGGGCGGCCCTGGGCCCCCCGATGGCTCCTTCTGGATGCAGGGAGAGGCTGCTGCCCTTTCTCTGCCCCTCTGGCAACAGGGCTGGGGGTCCCCAGCATGGTGAGGGGGTGGCTGAGTGAGGATTCTGGGGCTGGCTCCTGCTGGGAACAAGGTGGGAGAGGTCAGAGGGGGAAGACGCTGGGGTGGGAAATGCCCACAGCCCCAGCAAACACCGCCTGGCAGTCCCAGGATTGGGAAGAGAAGGGAGTGAAGGCACTGGGAGCAGAGAGAGGATGCTGCAAATTCCAGGGGACAAAGCCGGGCTCGGGAGCAGTGTCCAGCAGTTCCTGTCCGGCCAGACAGGACACCAGAGGCTCCCAGTCCAGCCGCAGTAACCCCAGTCTGTTTTCCTGCAGTCCTGGCTGGTCCAGCGGGGCCCTGCCCCCCGTCCCACAGAGACCCACCAGCAAGCCAGGTGAGAGCCCCCGGGGCACCGGTGCACAGCAGGGGCCTCCAGTGTCCCCGAGGAAGGGGGAGAGGGCATCACCCACACACCCTGCCTGCCCTCCGGCCCTGCCCCTGCTCCTGCCTGGCTCGGGGCCTCGGGTGGCCCATTGCAGGCAGAGCCCAACCCCACACGTGTCACTGTGTCAGATGCCCTGGGTGTTGGGGTGCGCTGTGGTGGGCTCGAGGGAGTGCCCCTCTCCAGGACCGGCAGTCCTGGCTGATTCCCCCCCCAACCAGGAGCCACTGATGCCTTTGCTTTTGCCTCCCCGTCTCTGCCCACAGAGGTGAATGATCCGCCCGTCAGTCCCTACAGCGAGACCATCTTTGGCCATGTGGCCCCACCCCGGGAGCCAAAGGTGAGGGGACACTGTGGGGGTGGTGGCTGTCCCCTGCGGTCACTCTGCATTCCATCTGCTGCTGCAAAGTCGGGAACTGCAGCTGGTGAGGCCATGGTGCTCACCAGTGCCTGGGGAAGGTTCTTCCCCTAGAGGGTGCTGGGCACTGCCCAGGCTGCCCAGGGAATGGGCACAGCCCGAGGCTGCCAGAGCTCCTGGAGAGTTTGGACAGTTCTGCCAGGGATGCACAGGGGGGATTGCTGAGGGTCTGGGCAGAGCCTGGAGTAGGACTGGATGTGTCCCTTCCAGCTCAGGAGAATCTGTGATTCTGTTCTGGGTTAGAGGGTCAAAGGCTGAGCCCCTGCACTGTCAGCCAGGCAGGCTGGAGGGGTCTGGGATGGGACAGGGCACAGGGGACAGGAGATGTGACCATTATCTCTTCCCAGGGTGCTGGCATCTCCTCTGAGCAGAGCTACGAGGCCGTGTCTGAGCTGGAGCTGGAGCGGGAAGGCTGCAGGTAGGGATCAGCTCCTCTGGGCCACAGGGCCTGGGTGTCAGGGGACAGGGCACACCCCTGGGGACAGCCTGAGAGAGAGTGAGGGATTTTCCCCCAGCAGAGCTGATTAGGAGTGTCTGGCATGGTGTCAGCAGTCTCCAGAAAAGCTGATGTGTTTGGAGATGAGAAGGATCTGTGCTGCTGGGGAGACAATGCTTGGCAAGAGATTTCTGAGTGCACAGCCGGGGCAGCACCACTGGCACTGGGCACCTGTGCACCCAGAGGAAGCTGGATTTGGCCTTTGGGAACAGGGAAACGCCATGGGGGATGGAGATTACTCAGAAATTAGATTGCTCCAAGCTCCCAATGAGGGTTTGTGCAATCCCTGAAGGCTCCAGCTGCATCAGATTGGTATTTGCTCTGGTGGTGGACAGTGAAATTGTGAGGGGCACCTTTAAAACACTTTTGAAATGTACTTTCCATAACTCCTGATAGCATCTCAGAAAGAGGAAGGAAAGCTGCTCTTCCCATTTCGGATGGGGAGGGTTCCTTTTCCTGTGTTGCTTAGAGAGGAGGAGGCGAGCTGCAGCTCTGTGGCCTTCAGCTCTGGCGTGGCTGTGCTGGCCAGTGCGTGCCCACGGCCCTGCTGATCTGCCCCAGTGTGGGTCCTGTCCCTCTCATGCTCTGGCACTGCGGTGGCACCTGATCCAGCGGCACAATTACAGCCACGGACAGGGAACTCCTGGGGACTGGAGTTTTGTAAACAGAAATACTGACATCTCCTGTGGAGCCTCTGATCCAGGCCAGACAGGACACGGGCACTGACCTGTCTGCATCCAGTGGCTTCCAGGGGGCTGGGATCCAGCACATCCCAAGGGAATTGGCCAGGCCCTTGCAGCTCTGGGATTTTGCAGCTGGCCTTGCTGAGGAGAGGCAGGATGTGACCATCAGCAGCATCAGGGGCAGCAGATCACAGGTTTTTTTCTCCCAGCCCAAGCACCAGTGTGGCTGGGGTGTGGAGAGTGGAACAGGAGACAGAAAAGCCTTTGAGAACCTTTCACAGAATCCATCATCCAGCACTTTCCTCCCAAACCCAGCCCCTCTGGTGCCACCATGATTCCCTGGAGCAGAGCTGTGGAATCCTGCTCAGCTGCTGAGGGGCTGCTGGTCAGTCCTGACCCCAGCTCTGCTGCCTCTCTGGGACCTCCTGTTCCTCCCCGGCAGCACTGGTGTTTCTCCAGCTCAGCCAGTCCTCACCCTTGTGTCATTGGGAATGACCAGGTGTCCTCTCCAGCTCACCAATCCACTTGCCATGGGAAATATTTCCCAGTCCCAAACTTCAGAGAGGCCCTTCTGCCCCTTTTCCTACCTGTGGTAACTCCTCTTGCCCTCTTCTGGGGAAGCTTTGCCTGGCCCATGATGCTCCCTGGTTCAGGGGATGTGGGCTGTGTCAGTGTCAGGGCAGAGACTCTTCATCAGCCAGAAAATATCCTCAGAAAGAGGAAGAGGAATGCAAAATTCCCAGCAAACTGGGAGCTGGGTCTCTGAGGCTGCAGCAGGAGCGTAGGGTGGGATTTACCTGCTCTAAGTCTGAGCACCTTCATGCATGCTGGTGATGCTCAGCCCCACGAAATGCTGGTGCCCTGCTCCAGCCATTGGTCTCAGCAGGACAGAGAAGTGGCACAGCAGTGTCTGGGTCACCTCACAGAGCTCAGGGGCGTGGGTCAGCCTCATCAGGCACCGTGCTTGTCTCTGCCAGATGCTCAGTGCCCTCCATCTCTTTGCAGTTTTACTGACTAAGTCACAGCTCAGGAAGAGGCTGTCATGGATTTTTTCCCATTTTCCTCTTGCCTTGACCCATTCTGTGGGTCTGCCTCCCACTCAACCCTGGCATCCCAGGCTGCCTGTGACTCACAGGCTCCTCCAACCACACCATTCCCTGTCCAGTCCTTCCTGAAGCATCTGCAGACCAGGCTGGGACTCCAGCCAGTTGAGTCACCCTGCCAAGGCTCTCTTGTGCTAATTAAACAGCAATTTTCCTTGTGCTTCCAGCCTGGAGCCTCAAAGCCACCCAGGGTCATTTCTTGTCCTTCCTGGAGCCAACCAGGCCATGGCCCCTCTCCATCCCCTCCTCAGCCCCATCCACTACCCCATTTCCCTGGAGCAGTGCCCCAGCTGGGATGGCTCCAGCCCAGCATCCTCCCTGGCAGATTGAGGGCTTGCTCCTGTCCCATGTGGATCAGGGACATCTGATGTCCCATGGCCTCAGAAGGTGCCTGTCCAGGGCCTGTCCTAGGATGGGCAGTACCCAAAACCAGGTGTTGGGAGAATTTACAAGGAGAGGCATTTGGGTCTCCTGGTCCTGGAGCTCCTCATGAACTTACACCACTGGAGACACTTTCTCACATTCTGTGGGTTTCTTCTCCAAAAATATCTCCAGCTCCAAGGATTCCCACAGCTCACCTGCTCCTTTCCCAAGTGCTTCTGCACCTTGCTCCTGCTGGCTTTGTCAGGTGTCACCCAGCTCCTGTGCCGAAGCAGTGATGGCCAGGAAAGTCCTTTCAGTTCTTCTCATGACCCTGCCCCCATCACTAACCCTGTCCCCTGGAGATGCCCAGTTTGTTCAGGTTCTCCTCAAACAGAAGGTGGGACAAGTCTTGGACCATCCTTGTCGCCTTTTTAGGAGCCTCCTCTTCCCCCTGGCACTGGATTCCACAGTGGAATTTGTCATGGATGCTCTCCTGGGGGTGCTGGCCTGTCTCAGATGCCACAACTGTCTTCTTGCTCATCACCACCACACCTGGGCAGGCCTCCTGTGAGCTCCTGGGACTGTCAGACATTTTCCAGCACATTTCCTTTCCAGGGAAAGAAAAATGCCTGGCTGAGAGGGCTGATGGGAAGGGGCAGGCTTAGTAGTTTATTTTTATAATTTCCTTTTATTGTTATGGCTGGGGAGCCTCAGCAGGCCTGACTGGGGCTTTAGCATGGCTTTCCAAGGAATGGAGATGGATACAGGAACTCTGCCAGCCCAGAATCTTGGCTGGACACAAGAGCAGGCACAAAGGTGTTGTGGCAGGAGTTCCACAGTGCTGGGAATGTTGGAGGGGCAGAGAGAGGGAGCAGTTGGGGCAGGTGTGGAGCAGGATATGGGATTGGAAAGCTGCCTGGCTTCGTTTTGCTGCCTGTGAAGAGGGGAAGAAAGTGATGCCAGGGGTTTGGAGATGTGTAGTGGTGGCCTGTGTGACATTCCTTAAAGCCCCAACCTTTGTGCCATCACATAGGACTGTCTGAGCCTCGGGCTGCTGGTGGCCACGTGGCTCCTGAGCACCCACGGAGATGCAAACCCCAACAGCCCTGCACCCCAGGCAGGTCAGGATGAGGCCAGGAGCAGTGCCAGGTGTCCCAAAAAGGGGTGGGATTGACCTGCTGTGCTGGCCAGCTCCCTCACAGCCCCTTTTCCCCCAGGACGAGCAGCGAGTGCAGCAGCGAGGGCCGGAGCGAGGATGAGGAGGGCCGGAGCCGGCTCATCGAGCGCATCGCCCAGAACGACTCCGAGGGATATTCCACCGTGGAGGCCCCACGTGCCGAGGGCGCCCTGTTCAGCCTGCCAGCCCACCTGTACCCTGACGAGGTCCTGGATGACCTCACCATCTCCCCCTATGCCAGCTTCACGTCGCTGTGCGAGCCCCGGCCCACCATGCTCAGTGGCTGGCTGGACAAGCTGTCCCCACAGGGGTACGTGGGACAGGCGTGGAATCACAGCAGGGTTTGGGTTGGGAGAGGCCTCCAGATCATCTCATTCCACCCCCTGCCATGGACAGGGATACCTTCTGTTACCCCAGGTTGCTCCAAGCCCCATCCAGCTGGCTTGGAGCACTTCCAGGGATGGGGCAGCTCCCATAGGAAAAGGCCCCTTGGGCAAGGTGAGGTGGCAGCACTGGTCACTGTGCTCCCCTTGGAAGAGGAACCTCTTGGGTACCCCAGCTGTGCTGCAAGGCCCTCTGCACAGCCGTGCCTGGGAGGAGGAAGGGTCTGAGAGGGGGAATCATCCCCTTCCCAACAGCTTTTCTGCCATCCCAACAGGAACTATGTCTTCCAGAGGCGCTATGTCCGTTTCGATGGGAAGAACCTGATGTACTTCAGCAGTGAGAAGGTACCAAGGGGCAGAGTGGGGCAGGGTGGGGAGGCTGAATCTCAACACCACCTGGGGAGCTGCCACATCCCCATTGCCTCCCCTTGTCCTTCTGGAAGGTGCCAGCAGTGCTCTGCCATCACCAGGGTAGAGGAGCCAATGCCGGGAAGGGTCCCAGCACAGCCTCAGCCATGGGGAGCCCAGGATAGCAAGGGTCCCTCTGCCAACAGGAGCAGGAAAAGGGAGGTCCTGCTGGAAATAGGGTCCCAGCCATGGACCCACCCATTCCTGAATCCCCAGCAGCCACCTGGCTGCTGGTGCCTACAGGCTGTGCTGTGAGGCAGCACCAGCAGAGCACCCAGGGAATGTGGAAGATTTGTCAGGTCATTCCTGGGGCTCCTGGGTGGGATGTGGAGGATGTGCCAGCTCATGGAGGTGCCCTGTGGGAAGGGCAAAGGGGGTAAGCCTGCCTGGGGCTTGTTCCAGGAGCCCTATCCCAAAGGAGTGATCCCACTGTCTGTGATCGAAATGGCTCGTTCCACCAAGGATAACAAGTTCCAGGTCATCACCAGTCATCGGATCTTTGTCTTCCGTGCTGAGAACGAGGGTGAGTGAAAACCTGGGCCAGGGCCCACCAGCCCTGAGGAACCATCCTTGCCTCCCTTCTCTGGCCAGAGCATCCTGCAGGCAGCTCTCACCCCATCATCCCAAACATCCCCTGCCTGCCTTCTGGGTGCTCTGCTCCATGCCAGGGCTGTTGGGAAGGGCTCAGCCCCGCTCCCTCCTGCCTGGTCCCCAGCCCAGAGGAATGAGTGGTGCTCCACGCTGCAGAAGAAGGTGATGGAGCAGCGCCTGGTGGGGTCCCGGCCCCGGCCTGCCAACACCGCCCACTGCCAGAAGTCGGGAACCCTGGAGCTGAAGGGCCAGAAGTCCAAGGTTTTTGCAGCCCTGAGCCTGCCTGAGATGTGGCTGTACAAGAGTGAGCAGGTTTGTGGCCAGAGCAGACCCCCACAAGGGATGAGAGGGATGGAGGGAGCTGAGCCAGGGCTGGTGCTGAAGGGAGAACAGAGAGGAAACGACTGGGCAGGGAAAAGGGAATGGCAGAGCAGGGAGCTGGAGATCCTGCTCAGGACAGCAGTGAAGGGTACCAGGAGTGGACCCCCCTCTCAATCTTCTCACTATCACCAAATTGTCAGCATCTCCACCAGGCATTATGGCCTTGGTCACACCAAGCATCCCAATCCACCCCAGGACAGCTGGGTCAGTGGCTGTGGAATCAGCAGCAAACATACCTGCAGCAAGCAAGGGGGACTCGGAGTGACAGCTGCTCCCTGTCACCTCCCATGCTGCTGCTGCTGCCTGCAGAATGCCTCCCTTCCTGCTGAATTTCCTTAGCACCTCTGTTTTTATTCCCATCACCTCACTTGCATGTTGCTTGCTGTGCACTAAGCAGCATCAGCTCTGAGGAGTTGGCTCGGGTTGATATTTGTTTTATGAGTGTCCCTGACTCAAATCCTCAAAAGAAAGAGACCTGGATAGCCACATTTCAGGGGTTGTGGGCAGAACCTGCCTCTCATCTGAAGGCAGAATGTGTTTGCTGAGTGCTTTATGTCAGATGAGAGGTGGCTGAGAGTGGCAGGGCCTTGTCCAGGCAAAGCAGAGATGGGATGCTGGGGATGCTGGAGGCAGAGCCGTGGCTGCAGCCCCAACACTGGAGGCACGGCCAGGCTGGTGCATTCACAGCAGCAGACCCAACACCGCTGTCACTCCGAATTGCAGTTCTTCAAAATGGGTATTGCCATGTGCTTCATCGAGATGCGCGGCTCCACCATCCGCGAGGCCAAGGGCCGCGGCTTCGAGCTCCTCACCCCCTCCAAAATGTTCAGGTATCCTGGTGCCCGGGGGGGGTGAGCAGGGCAGAGCAGGCGGGGCTGGGCCTGGGTGCTGGCTGCTGCAGTGCCCTGAGGTGCCCCTGTGCTGGTGCTCCCAGCTTCGTGGCGGAGTCGGAGCGGGAGAAGCGGGAGTGGATGGAGGCGCTGCAGGAAGCCATTGCCGAGATGCTCTACGACTATGAGGTGGCAGAGAAGATCTGGTCCAACAAAGCCAACAAATACTGCGCCGACTGCTGGGCTCAGAGTCCCGACTGGGCATCCATCAACCTGTGCGTGGTCATCTGCAAGCAGTGTGCAGGTGGGACACCTCCCAAGGGGCATCCTGGGGGGTGTGGGCTGGGCTAGCCCAGCAGGAAGGGTGCTGGCTGGGGTGTGGGCATAACTGGGGCCCAGTTCTCTGGGTCAAGGGGTGCTGACTCTCCTGCTCCCTGCAGGGCAGCACCGCAGCCTGGGCTCCAACATTTCCAAGGTGCAAAGCCTGAAGCTGGACACCAGCGTCTGGTCCAATGAAATTGTGCAGGTGAGACACTCAGGAGTGCAATGAAATTGTGCAGGTGAGGCACTCGGGGGTGCAATGAAATTGTCAAGGTGAAGCACTTGGGGGTGCAATGAAATTGTCCAGGTGAGGCACTTGGGGCTGCAATGAAATTGTCCAGGTGAGGCACTCAGGGGTGTAATGAAATCATGCAGATGAGGCACTCAGGGCAGGGCATGGTGTGCTCAGGGGCCAGGCTGCTCCTCGGGCCCCACAGTCTCCCTCGGGATGCAGGAGCACCGGGAACCCTGCACTTCCTGCTCAGCCCGGGGCTCACTGTGACCATGGGACTATCCCACAGCTCTTCATCGTGCTGGGAAATGACCGAGCCAACCGGTTCTGGGCTGCTCGGCTCCCTGCCACCGAGGCCATCACCCCGGACAGCAGCGCCGAGCAGAGACGGGATTTCATCACCCGCAAGTACCGGGAGGGACGGTACCGCCTGCCCCACCCCCACTACGCCACTCAGGAGGAGGTGCTGCAGGTAGGGGACATCTCAAGGTGCTGGGAGCCACTCAGAGTTCTTGGTGTGAGGTGTCAGCACCTCCTGCCGGGCTGCCTGCACTCACTCGCTTGTGCCAGGCAGATTTTGGGAATTTCTGCCCAAAATTTGGGGTTTGCCTGCCTTGGAGCAGCCGTGGGAGGGAGCTGGGCTCTCCATGAGCCAGAACACGGTCCCTAAATGTGCCTGTTTCACCCCAGGTGCTGTGCACTGCAGTGGCAGGACCAGCCCTGCTCAAGACCATCCTGCAGTTCTTCTCATCCTCGGAGGCTGCCCAGGCCTCTGATCCTGCAGCCAGTGAGGTGGCCCCAGGGGCCGATCTTTGGTGGGGACCAGAGAGCAAAAGGCCCAGGAACCTTTCAGGTAATGAGGACCTTCCAGCCCCATCTGGCTGTGGCAGAGGAAATTCCTCTTTGCTGCTGGCCCTGCCCCGCCCAGCATGGCCCAAGGCTGGGGACACTCAGGGTGTCAGGTGTCCTGGCTCCCTGGGGGACCCACCCCATTTAAGGATTCCTATGGAATCTCTGATTAGCGAGTTCCTCTGGAGTCCCTGTTCAGGAACTCCATGTTTGCACACCTCATTGCCTACACCTGCATGAGTGGGATCTCCCTCTGGTACCCACAATTTAGTGGGTGCCTGCTCCTCCCCACCCTCAGTACTGTGTCCCACAGGGAGCCCCCACACTCGGGACCTGGGTCCAGAGGGCGTCTACAATGAGATCACCCAGCCAGTGGCACAGAGTGGGTACCTGTACCGGGCTACAGCCCCCCCAAAGCTCCCAGGGGCCAGGAAGAGCAAAGAGGGTGAGTGTGGGCAGCGTGGGAGGGCAGCCAGTGCGTGCCCACCCTGGTGCCACTGACCCCCCATTCCTGCAGACTTCCAGCGCACGTGGTGCTCCCTGGAGAGAGCTCTGCTCTTCTTCGAGACTGAGAAATGCACTGAGCCCCTGGGCCACATCGACAGCACAGATCTCATCTCCCTGGGTGTCAACAGAGCCCACCAGGCACTCACTAGCCCTGGCCCCACTGAGAGGTACCTCCAGCCGTGCCCCTAGTCATGCCAGAGAGCGTGGGGCACACAGGGGAGGGCTGGGCTCCCTGCTTGGTGCAGTGGCTGCTCTGGCTCTGGGGGCAGGGATAGGGTTGCCCTCCTGAGCTGGTTCATCTTCTGCAGGTTCCGCTTCACCCTTGAGCTCTTCCTCACTGGGGAAAAAGTGCAGCAGCTGGGAACTGATGGGCCCAAAACGCTGCAAGCCTGGGCCAGTGCCATCGGCAAGGTGAGCCAGCTCCAATGTGCCCCTAGACTCTCCCTGCTTCCCTACTGTGATTCCTCACCGCTCCCCATGCTTTCACCCTCTGTGGGAAGCACTCTCCCCCCTTTCCAGGGGCTCCCATCCTCCCTGGTGACCATCCCCCATCCTCTAGATGGTCAGCCCTCGGGCATGGAGCCCTGTCTTCACCCCACTCCTCTCCTGTTCCATCCCGCAGTGGTTCACCCCCGTGAGCTGCCACTGCCTGCTGGGCTACGAGTTCCAGCGCGTGGGCCAGCTGCGCTACAAGTGCATGCTGAACCCCGAGTGCTGGCAGCGGGCCTTCTTCATCCTGCAGAAAGGCCACCTCTTCATCTGCCCCGCCGAGGAGGACGGGGCCGAGGACAGCATCAACCTGCGGCGGCTGCAGGAGCTCAGTGAGTGCCGTGTCACAGCCTGGGACAGGCACCACGTGGTGGCCGAGCGTGGCTCTGACTCCTCAGCTTCTCGCCCCAATGCAGATCTGGTTCCTCCCACGGAAACCCCAGAGAAGAAGGAGCTGCTGGTCCTGGTGGAGATGGGGAGGTGAGTCCTGGCCATGGGGATGACGGGGAATGAGCCAAGGAACGTCAGCAAGCTGCCCAGGGCAAAGGCACTTATGGATGGGCCAATGCTGATCCCAAATCCCTGCTGGGGAAGTTACTGGGACAGCAGAGCTGTGACCAAGGGGCTTGCAGAGGTGTTTTGGTGGGGTGGGGTGTCCCTCAGCTCAGCCTGGCTGGCCCTCATTCCCTGTCACTGGCAGGAGGGGATCACCTGCCCCTGTGACAACCCTCATTCCCTCTTTTCTGCCCTTGTTGTTCTCAGGACATTTTACCTGCAGGGCTTGTCACGGGTGGACTCGGCAGCGTGGTACAGTGACATCCAGGCATCGGCAGGGGGCCGGGGCAACGCTCTGAGGGACCAGCAGCTGAGCCGGGGGGACATCCCCATCATTGTGGACTCCTGCATCGCCTTCATCACCCAGTATGGTGAGCCCAGCCCGGCCCAGCACCCTCCGACACCTCGGGATGGCCAATGGACCCAGTCGGGAGGCACCACTCTGGGGCCACCAGCTCCATGAGGGATTCTCTGAGCACGATCAGGCCCCTGTGACCCCATGTCCCTGTCCCAGGGCTGCGGCACGAGGGGATTTACCGCAAGAACGGAGCCAAGTCCCGGATCAAGGTACTGATGGAGGAGTTCCGGCGCGATGCCCGCAACGTCAAACTGCGCATCAGCGACAACTTCATCGAGGACGTCACTGATGTGCTGAAGAGGTTCTTCCGGGAGCTGGAAGATCCCATCTTCACCCTGGAGCTGCACCCCCAGTGGAAGGAGGCTGCAGGTACCTCCTTCACTCAGCCCTGCTCCACTCTGTGGGGCTGGCGTTCCTTTGTATGGGTCCTGGTGCCAGCCTTGGTGCCGTGTCACCTCTGGATCTGCTGGGTCCAGACAGGATCTGGTTTTCCTCCCTCCAGAAATCCCCTCAAAGCTGCAGCGCTTGGAGCGGTACAAGGAGCTCATCCATCGCCTGCCTCGCCTCAACCACAAGACCCTGGCTGCACTCATTGGGCACCTCTACCGGTCAGTGGGGCCCTCCTCTCAGGGTCCCCTGGTCCTGCCAGCACTGTGGGGTCTCCCTGCTGCCCAGGGAATGCTGGCTCCTATACCTAAGAGACAGGGAGGGCCCCATGCCCATGCCCTGCTTCACCCACAGCTGGTGCTGGAATATGTCTGGGACACCTTGAACATTCCCAAAATCATCCTGCAGAAGGGGGAACAACAGGAGGTTTGGGACTAGGGGACACTACTCTGTAAGATGTAAATGTCATGCAGTGCCCCAAAAAGACAGAAAACCCTCAATTGCCATCTGTGAGTCAGAGTTTGACGTAGCACTGTTGTCTGGTTTGATGGCAGAGGGAAGTTCTCAAAACTGGGGCTGTCTAGTTAGAAGTTCCTACTTTTTAGGGGCTGGGGACATCCAGACTGTTTGTGTGAGGCAGAGGAAGGTGGCTGGGACTGAAACTCCACCCTGAGTGGGACCAGCCCCTCACCCTTGCATTCCGTGTGCCAGGGTGCAGAAATGTGCAGACCTCAACCAGATGAGCACCAAGAACCTGTCACTGCTCTTCGCACCCAGCCTCTTCCAGACTGATGGCAAAGGGGAGCACGAGGTCAAGGTGATGGAAGATCTCATCGACAATTATGTCAGCATCTTCAATGTAAGCAGGGCCTGCAGCCCCCTCCATGCTGGGTCTGATCCAGACCCCCTTGGATCCCCCCATAGCACCCACCTTTGTCCCCCCAACCTGGCCTTGTGTCCTCAAGCCGGATCCCGCTCCACACTGACCCTGTGCACCCTTCCTCTGGCAGATTGATGAGGATCAGGTATCTCAGATGGATCTGGAGAACAGCCTGATCACCACCTGGAAGGACACACAGGTACTGGAAATGTGCTTGTTGGGCCCCACCACATCAGGGACCCCTGGGCTGGGGGGACTAACTGGAGGATGGGGACACTCGCAGCTGCCCGCTGTTCCATATCCACATTTGGGAAAGGGCATTCCCCCTCCTATCTCCACTGTGCCCATCACCTTGAGGCTCCTGCCCAGGGGAGAAGCAGCCCCAGCTTCCCAGGATGCCATCTGCAGCCCCTGGGAAGATGGGATGTGCTCAGCACCCACACCAGCACCACGCCAACGCCAACCCCTCTCCCCGCAGCTCTCGCAGGCAGGAGACCTCATCATCGAGGTTTACCTGGAGCAGAAGGTGCCCGACTGCTGCGTCACCCTGAAGGTGAGTCCCAAAGCACGGCTGTGCCAGAGCAAGCGAGGAGGGGGCGCAGGCTCCCAGCGTCCCTGGGACCCATCCTGCACCACCCACCGCAGCTCCCCGTGTGTCCGGCCCCAGGTGTCCCCCACGATGACCGCAGAGGAACTGACCAACCAGGTGCTGGAGATGCGCAACGTGCCCGCCAGCCTGGACATCTGGCTGACTTTCGAGGCGCTGGAGAACGGGGAGCTGGGTGAGCACAGGGAGGTGGCCCAGGAGTGCTCCTGGCATGGCCAGGGGGAGGTGTGGAGTACAAGGGGTGGCTTTCTGGTGGTGGCAGAGGACACAGGGAAGGGGACGCAGTGGTGAGAGTGTCCCTGTGTCCCCAGAGCGGCCCCTGCACCCCAAGGAGAAGGTGCTGGAGCAGGCCTTGCAGTGGTGCAAGCTCCCAGAGCCCAGCACTGCCTATCTGCTGGTGAGGAAGGTGCCCATTGGCGAGGGCAGCTGTCTCTTCACAGGTAAGGCAAACACAAAGGGAACCAGCCCCTCGGGGTGTCCCCAGAGGGGGACAGCTCTGCCTGAGCTTCCCCTTGCCCTGCTCACCATCAGGGGCACATCACTGAGACCCACAGTGGGATCCCCCTGCAGTCCCAGCCTGCCAGCCTGCCTGACCCTCATGTCTCCACACTGGGCAGGTGCCAAGCGTGAGACTCCCAAGTGTGGGCTGCTGAAATGCCGTGAGGAGCCTCCCAAGCTGTTGGGGAACAAGTTTCAGGAGCGTTACTTCGTCATCCACGACAGGAGGCTGCTGCTGCTCAAGGAGAAGAGGGTACTGGGGAATGCTGTGGGATGGCCCTGAGCCCCGGGGTGGGAGGAGAGGCAGGGAGGAGGAGTCTGGGGACAGCAGCGGCACAGTGGTGGCTGTCCTCCTGGCAGGGAGGCTGCCACCAAGCCGGGCTGACCCACTGGATGTCCTTTCCCAGAGTGCCAAGCCAGAGCGTGAGTGGCCCCTGGACGCAGCCAAGGTTTACATGGGCATTAGGAAGAAGCTGAAGCCACCAGCTCAGTAAGTGGGACCTTCCCAACCATGGCACTGGGTCAGATACCCATCCCTCAGTCCCTGCTCCTGGCACCCAAACCCAGCTCCTGGGTACACCAGGCTCCACCTGGGCCTAAGGCCTGTGCCCATGGGGTGAGCTCAGCCCCCTGCCCCACTGCCCACAGGCCCTAGGCTGTGTCTGAGCGTGGCAGTGCTGCCCTACAGCCTTGTGTTCCTTTCCAGGTGGGGTTTCACACTGACGCTGGACAAGCAGCAGCTGTGAGTACCTTCCCCCACCATCCTGGGGCTGGGGGAGGTCGAGATCTTTCCTCATTTTTAGTGGGAGTGGGACAGCCAGGAGCAGTGGCACGAGGCCCCAGGGTCAGGGCAGAGCTGGGGCACTTGAGAGGCAGAGTGTTGGGGCTACATTGTCCCTGGCACAGGATGGGAGCCAGGCTCCAGGGGCCACCCATGTCCCTGCCACGCAGCCTTCCTGCCTCCCCACCCACACCAGCACCCCTGGGTGATGCTGACTGCCCAAAAAACTCTCACCTTGCCCTAAATCAGCAATTTGGGCACGCAGAGCTTTTCAGAGATTTACCCCCATGGGATGTAGATGAACCTGAGAGCCCCAAGCTCACAGACAAGGTGACATGGGAACATGGGCCCCACTGTCCCCACTCCCCACTGGCAGCTTCTCCGCTATTTGTTCTGCAGGTACCTGGTGTGCTCAGGGCAGGCTGAGCTGTGGGACTGGACCACCAGCATTCTCAAGGCTCAGGTGGGTGCAGGCTCGTCGTGCCACCTGGCTGGGCAGGGCTAGGATGGGGCTGGCAGGGCATGACCCCATCTCCACCATGTCCCTGTGCACAGCATGATGACCTGCGGCCCGTGGTCCTGCGCCGACGCTCCTCCTCCGACCTCGCCAAGCAGAAATTCGGGACGATGCCGCTGGTGCCCCTGCATGGGGACAGCACTGATGCCACCATGCTCTCTGCCAACCAGACCCTGGTAAAGCCCCTGTGGCTCCCCCTGCCCACAGGTGCTCCTGCACCCATCCTGGTCCTTGTACCCGTCCCAAGACCCTGTGCACACCCCAACACTGGAAAGGCTGGTGCGCCAATGGGTGCTG
>VZTB01008834.1:8208-34766 GCA_013397245.1 Thryothorus ludovicianus
TATGAAAGAAAGTTAGATAATGCTTTTACTATATCCACTGGGCTCATCAAAAAACAGTATATTCAGCAAATATTTTTTTTCCTTCTTGATAGAGATGAGTAGGAGGTGAAGATGGTAAAAAAAGAGTGCCGCTTTTTTAGTGTATGTGTTAAGAAATGATCTGGAAGTTAATGAATCTGGAGAGCTTGAGGGTTCACATTTGACCTGCTTATAGTTATTGGTTCAAGACTTCTGAAGTCATGTAGCTGTTGAAATTCAATAGTTATTCTCAGTTTCTAGTAGACTCAGCATCTAGTTTTTCACCTACCAATTTAATCACAGGTGTTTGGGAGTCTAGATCCATAAAGAGACATAAAAAGACAATGCTAAATATTGTGGAAACTCTAACTTTTAGCCTTCCAACTAAATAGTGGAATCCACAGCCCCAAGTCTGTTTCCAAGGTTCTCTATGTAAGGCATAGAGAGAATTAGGCAAATAAAAACTGGCTTTAAAGAAAACAGAATTTTCAGTAGGAGACTGTTTAATCCACCTTTTGTGAAATATGAAGGCTAGCATATTGTGTATATGCGTCCTTCTTCCTTTCAGACTTTGGCATCTTTCTTTACTCAGATATTTATCTGCGAATTTTTATCTTATTTTTGCTCATGCAAAATTTGTCTTAGCTATAGTTGATATCAAACCTGAGGAAAAAAAGAAGAATTGTATGTGCAGAAAAGTGAATCTTTATGACAGCTAGAAAAATGTAGTGGCCAAGTGTCTACAGACTTGATTGTGAGGCATATAGTCTAAATCAGTGTCTTGCTTCATTCCAGGACTCATATGAGGTTTGCCAATACACGTCACTGTGAAAATAGAAAAGCTCTTATCTGGTGACCAGGACACTGCCTTCTGAATCCCAATCTCTATTACTTGCTCCAGGAAACAGTTATTAATTTTATGCACAATAACATGACTTCAAAAGGACATTTCCAAAAAAGAACTGAAGCTCGCTTAGTTCTTCAATGAAGAGAAAACCTTAGGATACCCAAGAAGAATAAGATGAAATGTGGGAACAATGAACTACGGAAATTTAAATAAATTGCTACAGTAAACAGTTTTGAAAAGAGATACTATTTTGGTTTTTTTTCACAGGGATAAGTAAGATTAAGAGGTCAGAGCATTTAAATACCTTTTACAGAACAGACGCAGAGGAAAATAATTGCACTGGAAGCTGAAGACAGACACAATTGTTACTAGAGATGAGTGTCTATTAATGAGAAAGTGTACAAAGAAGCATGGCACAGAGAATGCACCTCATTCAGTCATTAAAGACAACAGGCAGCTATTGATGGGCCTCAAGTAAGTACAAACAATTTGAAAAGAGATTAATTAGAGAAAATGACAGTCAAAAATTAAATAATTCTCATGTTTGAATGTTTTAGGAGCTCTGATGAGAGAATGAAAGCAATATATAAAAAAAATAGCGAATTATAAAAGCCCTGAATAAGAAACAACAACTAGTAACAAACACAAAGGAGACAGTTTGTGACTCAGAGATATAAAATTTGATTTATTGTACCTTGTTTGTTCCAAAAGTATCTTGGTACCTCTAAATTGTCATTTTAGAGCTTTAGCTATGTAGGAATGAAGATGAAAATTCTGTCTGACAGAATTTAGAGGAATTCAAGTTTCATCCTCAATAAGACCAAACAAAATATTGATCTAAACCTAGCCATTGGTTTAGGCCACAGTGAGGAAACTCAAGATGACAGCTTGAGGCACATTAGCCTGCAAAAGTATATCTGTATTAATTCTAGTACAAGGCTGTGTTCCTGAGCTGATTCAGTGTACCTGTAACCTTTACTAGGTTGAATGTCTTCTACTCACTCGGGGCAAAGTACTTACTTTCTATAATTATATATGTATGTTGCTGTTGGACATGCAATGACACACATGGACACTGTCTGGTGAGAAGGTAAAAAACTATTTATTGCAACATATGACTCCATATTTATAGTATTTCTACACAGACCAGGGATTGGATGAGAAGGTTGACACTTCTCCCATCCTATTGGTCAAGACAACTGCCTATCAGTTATTTTTTACTCTGAGAGAAAGTATGCAAACAACTTCATCTTAACATAAACATGCTTTGAATTATAACACCTGTGTGTGAGAAAGAACTACAAACTATGAAAAACATCAAGTTGTAAAGTGCATCAGAAAACTGAAAAATTAGGGTGAGATATGTACATCTTCTGTCTCTGTTTTTAAACCTGAGCAAAGACAGCTCATCTCTAAAAAAAATACTCACTTTGGCTGAAGAGAGGAAAGGACTATGTCTACTTAACTCTTCTCAAGGAGGTCCCTCAGTTTTAATAAGCTAGAAGATGGACAGAATAGGCAATATCTGTCAACATTTTAGTGTGAGATAACCTACAGAGATTTTCTAATCTTCCAACAAATTTTTCTCCTTCCTGCTGAAGAAGGCTGGCAGCAACACTGGAAGCCTGCCATTGAAAATTATCTGAAAGTTAATGAGGTGACTTCATTTTTCTCCTATACAAAAGCTCTTTATACTTTCAACATCTTCTTAGATAACCCAACCCATCCTTACTCTCATAATTTCTTCTAGTTTTTCTTTGTTTTTTCACATCTCCCAATTTTTTCTCATTATTATTATATTCTGCTTTGAAATTCAGGCATGTGCCATCCAGTTTTGTTATTTGTTTCTTGTGTTCTAGAAAGATGATTAAAACAAGCAAGAAAACAGAAATAGGCTATCAAATTTATTTTTTTTTATTTCTGCTAGAAGATAAACCAGATTACTTTTTTTCCACATAGTGTACAAGACATGAGAGAAGATGGGATCTTTCCTAATGAAGACACATCTGCTTCACCACTGAATAGCCTAACAAGATTACTGCTGGAGCCTTTTCTTTCCTTAAAAGTTTGTTCATCCAGACAGATTTCTATCTGTATAGACCAGCTTTCCAGCTTGGTGATATATTGCAGATGTCTCAGTGTTCCCTATAGATAAAACACAGACATGAGTCTGTATAGTGTTACTGTGATTCAGCATCATCCATGCAATAACATTCTAAGATAACATCTACCACTACAAATAGATGTACACTCCTATATATCTATACCTCTCAGGTGAAACTAAGCAGGAATAACTTTAAAAACATAAAGGTATGAGTTTAGGCAATTACATACGGTCATAGCTTCCATCCAATTTTTTTTTTTTTTAATAAGAGTTTTAAAGCAATTAATCTGTGTGTTATAGCTTGCGTGATAGAGTGTTAAAGAACAAAGTATTTCTAAGTTGTCTGAGTAATTATTTAATATCTGTTTCTGTCGCCTGGACCATCTGTACAGCTACACAATTGTTTTGTTAAAAGAAGGATTTGCAAGAGTTTGAGCTTTACTCAAGACAAAAATAAAGAATTTGCCATTGCTGCTCTAACGCTGTTGAGAACTTTACAATCTGAAATACTTTGTAAAGCCAGAAAAGGACCTTACCTTCTTTCAGGATTCTTCATTTTATGAGGCTGGTACAGAACAAAGAGGAGCCTTGAACATATGACTGTTTTTATATCTAGAACCATCTCCAGCAAAGAAGGTGTATATTTCACTTGCTAACAGATGTTAATAAAACATGCCTACAAAAGTTGAATGAAGTTATCTGAAGAAGAAAATTTTTTAGTATAGCTTACTTATCTTCTACTACACTTTATGCATGCAGAAATTGCTCAAGTTTATGTTCCAGTGTATGTATAAAGATCTATCTTTTGTCCAGACATGTTATGGTTTTGTTTTGGCTGTTGTAAATATTGTAAATAGACACATGCCAATGCATGAAAGAACATTTTACTGTAATGAAAGTAAATTACAATTGATGAACAGTCAGAATCAAGATTTCTTGATTTCTTGGTTGAATGTTGAACCTCAGAGTGCTGCTTTGGCCAATAAGCCCTAGTTAACCACTTTCTTGGAGGATTGGGGATCAAATATATTCCACTTATCACAACACCTTCCGGCTGAATCTATGTATAAGTGATGGTGCCTGAAGATTAGGCCTTGTGTGTCTGACAGAGAATGAAGAGGTACATCACTAGCTAGCAGAAAACAGAATGGGACTCCCATTAGTGGCTTTAGTCCTGAGAAGAGAGTTTTCCAGCATTAAATGTATCTCAGGAGTGCCTCTGTGCTTCAATTCAGTCAGAAGGAAAGATGGTGCCTGAGTTTCACTGGGATGGTGCACTGAGACTTGCCAGCTTTAAAGCTGTCATGCTGTGGAAGCCTGCAGAGGCCCTACAGATAAAGGTACGTAAGGCTGACATTTGCTGAATACAGTCCTTAATGATCACACTGGATCTCTCTGAATTCATTTGTGATTTGAAACCTGGAAACACACCCGATTAAGGGAAAAGGTAAAAAGCTGTAATGAAGATAAGAGGCACCTAACAATTCATATTCTGCATTTTTTGGAAGAATGTTGTTGCCTGTGATCCTAAAGTACTGAGTGTTATGTCAGCTTATCTGAATAATTTTACCAACAAAATAACAGAGTTAGTTTTGCCAATTTAAATTCCATCTCACATTCCATTATCTTCTTGCTGTGTAGACAAGCACAAAGATGAAGGCCAGTTTTTTTGTGAGTCCTGTTTTGTGAATACACTACTTGGACTACATATGCCTCTATCATGGGAAAAAGGCAAAGAAAGGAGAGCAGGAGAAATGGGAAAGTAATGCTTACATCTCAATTTCTAAAGCATTTCTAAAAGACAGAATTAGGGCAAAGATATGGGTAAAAAAGTATTTCTGCTCACTGTAGCGGTGGTACAAGAGAATAATTCTTTGGATATCCAAATGAAATGAAAAAACACTTTGAGAGGGAATGTCAGTGTGTTTTCTTAAAGAGCTGAAAAAAGAATATGGAAGTAGCAGGTCTTAACTAAATGATTCATAGTGAATATTGAAATCTTGATGCAGACTTTATTAGCTGGTGAATCATTTGTGGCACATTTTTTCAGATACATTGTTTCGTTCAACAATGGAACTTATTATGTCAGGAAAAGAATCCAAATAGCATTACTCCTGATTTTATTTGCTTCTCTTCAGTTTATGTATTTCTTATTGTTTTCTTACCCTATGCCTTTTCAGAGTGTTCTGCTGAGACAAATGGGTACATTTCCTTTTAAGTATGTTTTCCTCCTCAAAGACTTGTTTTGTTTTGTTTTGTTTTGTCTGCCTGAGAGCTGCAAAAGAAACAAGTTACATTTGGGCACAGAGCAACAATAAAACCATTGTACTGTTAGATGTTGTAGCATTAAAGGACATGATGCTACTGCATGTTTGTGATATTTGGAACCATAGTCTAGAAAATGCAATTCTAAATTTTTAGCTCAGAATAAAATTACAAAAATTAAAACTGAAAAAAGGGAATAATCTCTTCATCTGACACAAAGATATATTAAAATTATGCATGCCATATGTCTTAATGACACTAAAAGTAAAATGTTTCAAAGAAATTTCCATATAATAGTGTATCTTTCAATGTCATATCACCATCTCAGCAGCAATATCAGTGAAATTTCATTCATATCAGCTGTTTCAGATGTCAGATTTAGCTTCACTCTACAATAAATGGGATAAACTGTCTTTTCCATCCCACATCTCCATAAATACCTGTAATTCTCTGGGTTTCCTTCGCTATTGTAACTACTGAAAATGCCACTTCACTGTCTACTGATTTCTATACAGGATATTACGTGCATTTAAACAAAACAACATCAATGCTTTCTTTCAGATGACTACAGCACTTCTTAAGTGAATTCCAAAGTTGTACCACAAAGTGTGTATTTATTTGAAACACACTGAGAATATACTTAGCAAGTGCAACCTAGAGTCCTTTTGGAGAAAAGTAAACTGGGTTTTCCATTCCAGTCAGTTACCTAATGTGCATCAGACATTTATAAGTGTCTTAACAGCCTGCTCCACACTATCATGAGTTTCTTCAACACCCACATCCTATTAGAAGCATAAGTATTGTCACATGTGCTATTACCCATAACCTCCGAACCCTTTAACTAATGAACATTATTCATTTAGTCACACTTCCTTTCATTCAAATTAATTTCTGTCTTTTCGTGCATTTGTAGTTTAGTGATATCTTGCATATTTTGTCTCACTCTATTTTATTATTACCCCTTTATTAGTGCTGTCTTCACAAAGATGAGTTGATGATCCCAGATGAGTTCCTGAGGAATTGACAGAGCTCATTCCTAGGGAAATAACAGCACCAAAATTTATGCATTAGTATGATAAGCTTGTGCAAGTATCTAACTGCTAGTGGGTAGGCAAAAAAATGCTTCATTTCATCTCAGAAGATGAAGATCCTGTTCATGAAGGCTTAGTAGAAGCACCACACTTTTGACTAGCTGAGGCAGAGAAGTTCTCTAGATTGTGGTTTTTTCCCTTTTCTTGGAACTGTTTGAACCTGCTCTGTACTAAACACCCCAAAGGGCCCCAGGAGCTCCCACCTGTGTCCCACCGGGCCTGGCCTGGGCCCGGCCTTTCCCAGCCCTGAGGGACCGACAGCAACTGAGCCGAGCTACAGCCACGGGAGAGACTTTCTGAATTTGGCATCTCTGCGGAGCAATGAGAGGTTTTGCTGTTCAGTGTTGTTCCTTTGTTGTGGTGGGGAGTGCTTTGACTGTTAAATAAACATCTGTTTTCCACCTTCCTCCAAAGAAATTTTTCTGTCCCAAACCAGTTGGAGGGAGGAGCTGTTCGGATTTGGTTTCTAGAGGGATTCCATTCGGATGTTTCTTCCAAATTTCCCCTAAACCAGGACAGGATGCAATGCAGAAGATGTTCATTGATTACAATCTCCTGAACTGACATTTGTGGTAGAGGGTACCACCAGCACTACTGTCTAAGTGCATGTTCACGCCTGAAGTCTTGGGATCTCCATATAGGGAAGCTTAGGAACTAATCTAGCATGTTTTATTGTTTTCATTGAGGACAAAAGCACATCTACAGACACCTTTCCTGCTTGCTTCCTGCCACAGATTGTATTAGGAACCCCCTGTGTGAGGACTCTAGTTTTCAGCCTGAAATAAATGGTGGTGTTCTTCTGTACTTGTCATTGTTACATGTGCAGTGGGAGGGAAGAATGACAGCCCTGGTGTCAGAGTTGCAGAGAGATGACACATAGCACTGAATCATAAAGACTGTTTTGTCTTTAAAAGCTGTTCTGAGGCTCTGAGCTATGAGGGAATCTTCTGCTTGGAATTTAGGCATGTCAAAAACCACCCGCCCAGCCTATGCCCTGTGTAAGTACTAAGCAAGCCATAGAAGTGCAATCACCAGAGTCCTCTAAAGACCTATGCACATGGTTCCATGTCTTTTTCTTAAAAACAATTGGTTATGAGCTGATGGTATGATCAAAGGGCCACAAATGGGATGCTTTTCTGTCATATGGCCTTTTGATTCTCAGTCTACAAACTAGAATGACAAAAAGGAGAGAAGGTATTTTCATTCCTGGTACTGAACTGTAGGTGGTACAGTTAATGTTGGCTATTTGTAATGCTCCCCTTCCCCATCGCTCACTCTTTTCATCATTCACAGGATACTCCAGCCCTTGGTGGACTACTGAGAGTAAACAGTGGCAGACAAGACCTACTCCTGGGACTTGACTGGGTCATAGAGTTCCTTTCACGAAGTTTTAAGCAGCCACTTCAGGCTCAGGTGGCTAAAAGGCTTGCAGGACAGGCAGCAGGTGCAGGTTTTCATCTCTTGTTTTCATGTCTGTAGACAGTCTGCAGGTAAAGGCTCAGCTGTGAGTTGTGAAATTCTTTGTGATCAGGTGAGGAGGAAGGCATGTTTTGCCATATTTGCAGACACAATATAATTTCTAATGGTACATGGTTTCACTGAATGCTCTATTTTCACTTGGTTTGAAATCAGAAACAGTAAACCTTATTCTCAGTAGGAATTCCAGGCTGTTGACTCTGAAAAAACAGCTTTATGGTGTTTTGCATAGTCTTTAGGACATACATCACAAACAATTGCAGTGAAAGGAGTAGAGTCATAGAAAATGCAGGCTGGGTTACCCACCCAACTCAGAACTAGAGATTTTTATTTCTTTCNTGGAGGAAACCAAACAAGAATTAAGAGATTACTGTTAGTATGGAAATCACATGTTTTGGTAGAAAGCACTAAATTCTTGAAGGTACTTGGAGTATCCTCCTCCACCCTCCACCCCTGCTCCTAAATTTGTCATATAGTCCCAACTACCTTAGATTTAGTCAAGCAAAGGTGCACCCTGCTCTATTATGACTTATCTCTTTTTTGTTCAGGTACAGAATGTGTTAAGTGGTGTGAGTAGGTAACATTTTCCAATGAATCAGCCAGAACCAAATATTGTGAATTATTGTGATGATCCTTTTAGAGAAAATACTACAATCCCCCACAAATTTGAGATAAAAATGTGTAATTAACCACATTGACATCATCCTCAAATTTATCAGCAGATAATTCAATAGATAGGTACCACATTGTTTAAAAGCCTGTAACTAAAAGCCTGTAAATTTTTCTTGGTGTTATCCACGTTATCCAAACCAGAAGTTTTGGACAATGTCATCTAAAGTTGTGCCCATTATTTTTTCCAAGGTAGCAGATTTGGTGACCATAAACTTGTCAGTCCGCTGACCTCTACTGGAAGAGAACAAGACGAAGGGAGAGAGAGGCACTTCCTTTTCAACACGAGTGTAACTTTTTGAAATGTTAAACCATGATAATGAAGTAGCAGTAGCTCACAGTGCCATGAACTCAAACAAGAAAGCCTAAAATTGTGATTGCAAAGAGGGTATTGCACTCATTGCAGCTGTTCATTCTGTATTCCTAAAACACTTGCATGATGGTGTGTTAATTGGAGATGAACAGGAATATAAAAAGGCAAAAATTTATACAGGAACAGAAGCTAACTCCCTTTCCCTTTGTGGGATTTTTATTTGAGCCAGGCTGGTGTGGGCTATGATATGCTACAACAATTTGCCTGACACAAAAAAATGGTCAGTATGACAGCTGGTAGTGTGGTCAGGACTGCAGAATACCTTTACTTTGTATGGCTTTGTATCACATGTAAGACAGAAATATTAACTAGGAGGCAGAACTAAACCATCCTGAAGTAATACCCAAGACCACACAGACTGTGCTGTAAGGACAGAATTTCTGTTGGCTCCTGTTGTACTCTTAGGAGGTAATTATCTGCTAATGAAGAACTAGCCAATGAATCCTGGAGGCTGTGTTAAATTTTCTCTTTGGAAAATTTAATTTTTATCTCCATAGCCCTGTCTTCAAAGCATGTAACTTCATGTGGTTCTTTGGACACAAAGAATGATTCCTGTAACACAAGAAAGACTTAACAGTGATTACGCAGGAAAAAACATGTCAGATCAGTAATATTCAAGGAGAAGGCCACTCTCTGAAGGACAGTGAGAGTAACTATCAGGTAAAAATATAATTCAAGAAATCCTTTCATAATCCCCTTGAAATGGAAAATGCATATTTTTATTCTTAGCCATACCACTAGAGTACTCCTTAACATTAATAAAAATTATTTACCTTTTTATAACCATAGCTTTGATTTTCTATCATCATCATAGTGTTCAAACACTATACAGTTCAATCATAGCTTTGCAATGAGGCATAAACCAGAACTGTAGAGAAAAACTCAATATTTCATATTATTTCTTGATTGGTAACAAAACCCCAAAACAGGTCCAAAAAAATGTGGAGACAAATTCTCTTCTCCAGCAAGTTTGCAGGTCTAAGAATCACAGACGCACCTAGGACAGTAAAGAGATGAGATCCAGTCTATATATATAGCCCTTCTTGAATAAAACTGAAAGCAGTTAGGAACTTAAGATGTTCTCTTTCCAATGATTATTCAGAATGTATTTTTGGTGCAGCTGGGACTATTATACTAACAAATAAGCAAACCTGAGAAATGAGAACCTATCAGAGCTGATAACCTTAAAGGTAAATATGAGAATTTGTATTACTTCTAGTGCAAATGCAGATGCAGTTCTCAACACTAATGCATGATGAGTGACTGTCAGCTCAACATGAAAGACTTCAAAGGCAAGAGAAGTTCTCTGATCATGAATCCTCACAGGGTATCATATGATCACATAAAAGTGTTGGAGTTTCTGCATAGAAGATGACTGGTTAAAGGTCATAAAAATAGATTTATTTATTGACAAACCTTATGATGATTTCAAAGCAAAGCTATAGAAAATATTTTTGTAATAGTTTTATTTTCTGTCCTTTAAGTGACAATTTAATAACAGTTATTTTATGAACAGAATTGTGTAGCCTACCAGTAAGGGTAGGAAAGGCCCACACCATAATCAAGACAAAACATAAGATTGTTCAGACTTTGAAATACTAATGTTAGGAATAAAGTGGTTAAGCAACATACAGAAAATAAGGGTAAATTCTACCGATTGCTTTGATGTCAATATGGAGTATTTTCATCTATTCTGTTTAGAATATTATGGAATTAAACAAAAAATAAGAGGAAGAATGGGAGTTATGTCTAATCACCAGTTCATGGAGTAGTAATACCAAGTCTAGTACTAGCTTGATATTGATACAACCCTTGGAATTACTCCAGTGAAATTCAAGAGAAAAATCTGTTATTGGGTGTATCAATACAGCAGAAGTCTAACGTTCTAACGTTCTGATCTCAATTTTAAATTAATTTCTGACTTGGGCAGCACAGATGTTCTGGGAATAAAAACACAGTAAGCATACTCTTTAAATATCCCAAAAGGCAGTAGTTCTTGATCTGAATATGTCAATTTAAATCGATTATATTCATCCTGTTAACTTATATTGAGTACACAGAGAAAGAGAGCAGAGGAATGAGAAAAGATCAGTCTTTATGTTTTTTATCATAATCCAACATGCTGGAATTAAATAGAAAATAGTAGCAACCGTGAGGTAGGCTAGAACAGAAGTAACTTCTTTCCTTGGAGGAAGAAGAGAGTAGAAACAAGTTTAGTCTGTCATAGTTTTGGTCAGGGCTGAAAGAGAGACAATCTTCGCAAGCAGAAAACTGAAAGCTTTCAGCACTCCGAATGAGCTTCTTATCACCTGTTGTTTCCAAGACATTGTTCTTGTCCCTGTGAGCATTTTATGAATTTGAAATTCTCATTTGCACTAGGAGTATGGTTATCTATATGTCCTCATGTATAATTTTTTGTTTGTTTCAAGTTTCCATTCATATCCATATTTTATAACTACTTCAATTTGTTTCATGCAAATATTCTTAAATTATAAGAAATTTGCTCATCTAGGCAGATTTGCAGAAATTTTCAAAGCTTTAGAATATTTCAAATATCCGGATGGATTCTGTGACTTTGACAAGAAAATTCTTTGTACACAGAGCTATGAATACAATTATGTTTTTTAATGATACATAACAAATCAACAAATAAATACTTTTAAAATATGGGATTATGACATATTGCTCAGTTTGTAATTCATTATACCATGGAAATGAAGTTTTATGATGTCATTAAAATGCATATAAAGTAAAAAGAAATCAACATTTATTAGAAAAATAATGATTTGAAAACAGCCTTGCAGTATGATAAATAAATAAACCTATTATTCATACATCAGTAGAGTAACAATAAAATGCAATGTCTGCGAAAAATGCAACAACTCAATGAAAAGAAAGAGGCCCTATAATCATGTCCTTAATTATAGAAGAATTTTAACAGCTCCAATTTTCCTAAACTCATTTTAAAATCTACTTATAGGTTTTAATTCATGCAAAGTGATTTGATACTTGAAGTGTATAAAGTGTATGTTGGTATTTGCGTGCCATTCAGTGTTGCATTTAAATACTAGTCTATAAAAGAGAACTGAGGGTAAATTCAAGCTGTTCATTTGGTGCCTGTCAGGTTTTGTGAATATTATCTATCTAAACATTTTGAATGGAGTACTGAGAATACAACACACAATTCTGTGATGCTTCCTCACACATGGAAACAATTTGTTCCTCTACAAATTCTACTAGTTCAAGCAGGGCTCTTCATGAAATGTGCATTTGAGATTGGGAAAAAATTTAAAAAAACAGAGCTACTGAGTACCTCAAGTGCAGATTAAAAGAGGCAGTTCCAAAAACCAAAGAACTAGACAAATATGTATTCTTACAGAAGCACTCAGAGAAATTCCAGAAAATTGAAACACCTCTTATTTTTCCACTTCCTTTTTTATCTTCTTTCCCCAAATGTACCCCATCAGGGACTCATATGTCATATAACTAATTATATAGTGTAGATATGACTTTCAAATTAAACTGAAATTTTCATTAATAATCAAAATAAAATAGAAATTCTTTTTTTCCTCTGAAATCTTAAAGAAAATAATAACAGAGGGATTACTTTCCAGAACTATGTAACAAAATGTAGGTGTCTTACACAGATATCTATATGAAAGGTAGCCATTTAATACTTTAAGCAGTACAGATAGTGATGTCTGGAAGACAATTTTTCTAACCAGTTGCCTTCTTGGGGGGAGATGTAAATAAAATTGCTTTGACTTCATTAATTGCATGGATTATCTCTTCCAGTTGGGATCAAGTTTCTTATGTACAGGAATTTTGTGTTTCATCTCATCTTAATTCAACCCCTTACATTTTGTTGTATAAATAGGTTCCTTTAATACATAAACTAAATTTTTTAAATAAGAGTATCAGTAAAACAAACATTAGTTTGGTCTTCCCCACCCCCTTTGAGATCTAAATTTGTCAGATATTGCTAGTGAGATCCCTGAAGTCGAATGCTGCCCCTGAGCATCACTAGCAGAACCATTTCATGTGACTCTCGTGCAATGCTGTTCTCAGGGGACTGTTTTGCATACAATAAAAGAGTTGGCATTTATTGTATCCTATTATTATGAGACTTTAATCAGACATTTCTGACAGTTGAAAGTATTACTCTTCATACCTCAGCAACTAGTTGGAGTCTAAGCCTCTTTTTGGAATTCTGTCTCACTGTGTGAATTAGAAGATTTTGGGCTGAATGTTGGCGTGAGTAAAGACAAATACTGTACAGAAGAGTAAGATGGAGAAACCTAAGTAATGTATCTAGTTGTGTAGCCCCATAGATACAATAATTAATGTTTTCGTATACTGAGATAAGTGTGAATAAATGATAAGCTTCACTTAACATAGCGAGCTGAGAGTAGGGTCAGGAATTTGAGATAAAATATCAGGACTCTAAAGAGAGGAATAGGAGAATTGATGAATAATCAAATTAGTTTCTGAGAAGAGATATGTGGTGAGTAATTTTGCATTTCAATTTTTCTGCTGTGGTAGGATATTAGGGCTGTTTTTCAGACCCAGGAAAATTGCCCCCAATGGTAGTGAAAAGATAATGTAAAATATATATAAATACTAGAGCAATAATGGAAAACCATACAGTTTTATGACCATTTCAAGGTCAGAGATTGGACTAAGAAAGAGGCTAATTTTTTACACATCCGTCTTCTCTCTAATGTTTTGACAATCATATTCAGAGTACTCTAAACACACTACTTCAAACTCTGCTTTACATATGACAGGGCAGAGAATGGTATCAAAATAGATCACTGCATCATGAAATGGTGCCCTAATGAAATGACAAGAAGTTATGCATTAATTATAGTTCTGGTGGGATGTGTAACTCCCTCAATTAATATATGAGCTCAGTTTTATTGCATATTTTATATTCAGAAAGAAAAGGGTACAAAAAAAAAAACCTAAAAAACAGGCATCTTATCTAAACAACAAGAAGCTTTGAGGGTTGGCAAAGTCACAAAGGAAGGGTAAAGATTTTCCATACTATTATTTATTTGCATGTCTAAAATATAATGCGTGGCTGATAAAACATTCAGGAGAAATCATAATATAAAGCAATGAAATAGTACATCTTTATCTTCTGGGACATCAGCCATAGACAGCAATGTGCACTGTGTATCCACTCAAGCAAGGTTATTTTCCTTTCTGATTGAGTTTACATGCTGAAAGCTGATAGCCCGAACAGGTAATTAGTGTCAAGCAAAGAGTTTGAAATTACTTTTTTTCTACAATGTTTATGAAATTTAAACCACGTTGCTGCAATATTTATCTGCAACATTTGAAAGAATTTAGAACTTATGTGTTTTGTATCATATTTTAATAATAATTTAAAAATAAAATCAGTTCTCCATGTTCTCTGAAACAGCTTTATGTTAGCTTAGAGTAAAAGAATATCTCAAACTATTTCAAAACACTGCATGAGATAATTACTTTTCTTTTTCCAACAGTGATTATGTCAACGAAATTACTGAACTCTAAATAATTGCACACATGTTTTGTGTCTATTTTCACAACATATGTTTCCAAAGCTTTAGTTAAATCCTGCTAGCACATGGCACTACCAAGAGGAAAGATGTAGGTTAGTACCTAATGCTCACTAGTAGAATCTAAAAGCTAAACTTAAGTGACAATGGGATCATACCATGAGTGTGACTTAGTTAAATAAGAAAGAAGATAAGTATCACTGTAACAAAAACCATGTCCAAAAATGAAAGCTCAACAAAAATTAAACAATCCCAGGGACCCTATTTTACTTTCCAACAGATTTAGACTTTTATTGGTATATTGTAAAGGAGGAAATTTTTCCAAGGTTTTTCTTCAAACTCTAAAATGTACCACTCTGACTTGCCAAACTGAGGACCAACTAAAATTAAAATGATTTTCTGTATGGGTAAAGGAGGGGAAAAATAAAAGAAAAAATAAAGGAGAAGGAGAAGGGAAAGCAAGGAGTGCAAAAAAGCCATCATACTGTTCTCATAATTGCCATGGAGGGATAAAGACAGCAAATGTTGATCTAAACTACAGAACACCTGCCACCTTCTCCTTACCACATCTTCGGTAGCAGCGGCAAGCTTGATTTTCTAGGGTTCTAGCATGGACAAAGGAGGTAAATTACTTGTTTATCCATCTCCAATGATGTGATCCCCTTACCAGCTGATAACTCTAGAAGTACCTAAGAGTTTCATTGGCAGGGTGTGCTTCATAAAAGGAGAGAAAAATGTCCTTCCCATCACTTGACAAACAAGAGAGGCACAAAAACGTGTGAAGAAAACCCCCATCATTGTCAGATGTTACAGTTTCATGTAGTTGTTGAGATCTTTTTCCTGTAGTGAAACTGTGATAGCAGAAATATAGTGCTACATGAAAGATGTGATTTCATATCTCAGCATGTCTGACTTAATCCTGTGCAGCACAATGCCCATCATTGTCTAACTTTTAGTAAAAATTATCACCAGAAACATTTCAATATAGAATGAAAACAAAGATTGTTTGGAGCACAATATAAAGACCTTCACTAAGTAAGCATGCAAGCAAATTCTTATGCAGTTTGAATTTCCAGAAGTGAAAAGAAACATAGCAATCTTCTTTCTTGTCTTTTTCTTGCCTGTCTCTTTATAATGCTCTTTGGAAGTGTTGTAGCATAACCACAGATGATAACTAAAGCCCACACAACTGCTTGCTCACTCTCTCCAAGTGGGATGAGGCGAGAATTGGAAGGGTTAAAGTGAGCAAACACATGGGTTGGTTGACGTAAAAGGTAAAAAGAAAGCTGCACACGCAAGCAAAGTGAGACAAAGAAGTGGTTCACCACTCCCCACAGGCATCTCATTCCCAGAAAGTAGATTCTGTTACCTGTTACAGAGACTTGGGAAAACAAAACCCACCACACTGAGTGTTCCCACCTTCCTTCTTCAACCCAACTTTATATGCTGACCATGACACCATATGGTCTGGGATATTCCTTTGGTCAGCTGGGCTCAGCTGTCCTGGCTGTGCACTCATCCAGCATCCTATGCACTCTCCTCCTCCTTTCTTGTGGGGTGGCCTGAGAGGCAAAAAATGCCTGGCTGTGTCAGCACTGCTCAACATTAACAAAAGCATCTCCATGTTATCAGCCCTGCTTCCAGAACAAATTCAAAACCTAGTCCTATTCCAGATACTATGAAGAAATTTAACCCTTCCCTGGACAAAACCAGCATAGTGAGTTTTAGAAAAGCCTCAGGAATGACGCACAAAGAAAAAACAAAATGGAAATATAATATGAAAGAAATTCATTTCTTTCATCCATAGCTTCATTAGAGAATTTCCTTAAAAATCTAAGGGATGCAGTGGACGATTGTTTTGTTTTCCTTTTTTAATTGTTCTCTGTTTTCCCAATGATCTTTGTCCTCCTTTTGCCTTTGTACTTGTTTAGTTGTCAGAATACTGCAATTCTATCACATCAATAAAAAAAAAGTCAATGTTTTTCATGTACTATAAACTCTTCATTCATGTTTCTACTTCTAAAATGTTTTGAGATATTAAACTAGACATTTTGAGAGTTTTTTTGAGGGGCTTTGATTATTTGTTTATTTCATTTTTAAGAAGTTCTCTTATCTTTAAGAACATCTCAATCAGTGATTAAATATTGTGTTTGATTCTCAGCAAGCTGTTTAAAACCTATCCAGTTCTGGTGATAATATGGCTTGAATCCCTGAAGTGTTGACTTCTTCAACTGCCCTTATTGAAGGAGATGCTGCCAAAGAATCATGGTGAGTTGATATATCCATGGATGAGGACTTTAATGTTTAGAGGTAAGTAGATACCATTGAATTTTCTGTAGCAGATAAACAAATTTTGTGGATTTTTTTTAATACCATTTTTATTTCTGATTTCCATTCAGAGATTTAGATTTTAAAATTAAGCCATAATGAATTAAGTTCAAAAGTATGAATTTATGATAAATTGTTTTCATAAAAGCCAGATAATGCATTTATCCTTCCTTCTCTAATTGTGTTGATTCCCTGGTATGAAACCTGGTATTTTCAGATGGATATGACAGTAAAAGCTAGAATCTCATCCATTGGGAGGACATAATTTTAAAGCAGTATCTACAAAATATTACAGGAGAAAAGTGGGTGGAAAATGATGAACAAATTGTTTGAGTCAAAGCTAGTAATATTTCAGCAGTAGGCTGGAAAAAAAAACAAACCAACAAACAAAAAGCACCAAAAAAAAGCAAGAATGTACAAGAAGATGACAGGATTTTTTGGCAAATTACTCTAAATATTTGTCTGGTAGCTGGCATTTTTTCATTCTAGAGCACTGTGGTGTTATGGTGTGTTAATACAATGACCTTAAGATTTGGCATGATGAATTTCTCACTTCCTGTAGAAAAAGTAAGAGACTTTATTACAATTTATTCTTCATGATGTATAGAGAGAAAGCTCTTGGGAGTCTTCAGCTTTTCCACTATAGTTAAACTAATTCTTACTGTTTGGTGATCTGTAAGGTCTCTTCCAAGCCAGGCCAAATTTTGGTTATCATCAAAATTCACCCAGAAAAGGGAATTTCCTTATACCATGCATTTTAAATTATTATGCTGTAATCCATTTTCTTCACTCACATGTTTCTACACCCAAGTTAAGGAGCAACACACCGTGCTATTTATTGTGTAAGCTACTATAATATGATATGAGCTGACTTGTCTACATAACTTCAGAATAAGCAGGATATCTTTTCTGATTTTTAACATTTCTCTGCTATTGTTTCTGTCACTGACTAAACAGCATCCTGCCTTGATCTCCTTTTCCTTACCAGAATAAAAATGGGAATTCTTTACAGGTTGTGAGGATCCCCCATTCTGTATTGGCAAAGATGTAGCATCCTTTCCATCTCTGTGCGTATCCCTGTCTCGTGTGACAGTGTTTGGCTTTGTGCTTTCATGTGCACTGTCTGTGCTTGGCACTGGAGGGAAGAAAAGCTCACAAAGATTTGTACTGAGAGTTATAAAATTCTGGTGGGAATGTATCCTAGCACCCCTACGGCAAGAGCTGCCCTTGCTTTTGAATAAGAATTATAAATGTCTTCCAGTGGGGTTAAAGGCTGCATTTGGAAACAGGTAAGGTGGTGTGCATTTTCCTCTTTTGTTTGAGTCAGTGAAAATTTCCCTATCAGTTTCTAAAGCATAAAAATCTGGATGATCAGTTCTATTTACAAAGGCATACTAATTAAAGCTTATGTTTAAACAATATCAAGTCTTTGAGGAATTTTCTTTCCTGTTAGTATTTATTTTATGATTTATATGTTTTTTCTTCCCGAGGCAGTGAGAATCAGTGGGGTTTTTTCGTAGGAATTTCCGAAATGATTTATTTTTCATCTTTAAAAGTATAGAATCATATCTGGATTATTTTTAGCCTCTCCCCCCTGCCCCTCCCTACCCCCTGGCCCAATGTCCACAACTTTTCAGAATACTTATTAATGGTGGCTCAGTGAGCTAATTAGCTAATTTCCCTTGGGAACACTGAAGAAGGCCAAAAGATTCAAATGATGGTTACCTAGAAACTAGAAATGTGTATTAAATTATTTTTTAAAAATCTATATGAGTTTCCTGATGACAGAATTTTATGGTTTTAGAGAAAAAAAAAAAATCCCTAGTCTTAGTTTTTAATTATGATCATCTTTTTGCATATCTCCATACTTCTTACAGTCATCATTTTGACAAGCATAAACATACATTTTCTTGATGAAAATAATTTTCCTTTCATGATTACACTTGCTGACTCCTCATTACTTAAACTGCTAGAAAGAGATCTCAAGGGAGTGGCTTAGTCTATTCCTTTAAGGTCAAGAGCTTCACAAGTGGGTGTAAGTAATTGAGTTATATGGCAAAGATGAGTAAAGCTTTTAGGAAGTTAGGAAGAAAAATCCACTTGATAAAGACATGAATCTAATTTACAGAGTGTTGTTTTAGTACATAAATTGTCTAATTATATTGTATCTCACAGGCAAATTTCATATTAATTGCTAAAAATGAAGGACCAATTCTGACCCAGTTCCCATAATCCTTTTATCACAGAGTGGAGGAATTAGAGGTTCAATAAAACTGATTGTGACCCGAAAATGAATTTTGAATTCTGTCTGTGTTTGATTGCTGATGTTTTGTCACATAAGTATAGCTAAATTGTTGGCAGACCACTATAGTTTTCTGGGGAGAATACTTTCAGCATCTAGGGTGGCAATTCTTTTGAACAAATATGGAAATGTGTTTACATCTACATCTCCATCATGGGAAAATCAGTGCAGGAAAATTGGCACTTTTAGGTCACCACTTATCCCACAATAAAGTACTTGTGTAAAATAGATCAGATGAATTCTGCTCCTCAGCTTCTTCTGACTATAAAGGATTCTTAAAGGTTTCTTAAAAACCTAGCCTCTCATGGCAATATCTGTGTGAGACTTTCACAGTGAAGGTTTAATTTAGTTGCATTAAGCAGGGGTATATAATGCTGTGCAGGTTCACCAAGAGAACTTTGGGAAATAGTATGGCTCTACACAGTATCTGTTCTCTGGACAATCAGCTGAACGTCAGATGGTACACCCATGGTGTCTCTAATGAGACTATGTATGGGTGACAATAGTGATCTGATAACAATATGTGAAATACAAACACCATCTCCATACACTGAGTATTATTACTTTGCTTCCTGGCACATTTCCGCCATATCCTTTACTATTGCTTGGTCTTCCCTCTGGGGTCTGTGCTGGGCCTAGTTCTATTCAATATTTTTATTGATGACATGGATGAGGGTATTGAGTCTGTCATTAGTGCGCAGACAACATTAAGCTTCCCAGTGTGTTGACCTGTTGGAAGGAAGGAGGGCTCTGCAGAGAGGCATGGAACAGTTGGATGGATGGGCAAAGTCCAACAAGATGAAGTGTAATAAGTCCAAGTGCCAAGTCCTGCATTTTGGTCACAATAGCCCCCTGCAGTGTTACAGGCTGGGTACAGTGTGGCTGGACAGTGCACAGGCAGAAAGAGTGCCGGTAACAGCTGGCTGAACCTGAGCCAGCAGTGTGCCTTGGTAGCCAAGAACGCCAGTGGTCCCTGGCCTGGATCAGGAATGGAGTGGCCAGCAGGAGCAGGGAGGTCATTCTTCTCCTGTAATGGGCACTGGTGAGGCCACACCTCGAGTGCTGTGTCCAGTTCTGGTCCCTCAGTTTGGGAAGGACGTTGAGATGCTGGAGTGCATCCAGAGGAGGCAACGAGGCTGGAAAGGAAAGGAGCTGGGAACACAAACCCTGTGTAGAGTTGCTGAGGGAGCTGGGAATGTTTAGCCTGGAAAAAAGGAGACTCAGAGGTGACCTTATCACTCTCTACAAGTTCCTGAAAGGTGGGGGTTGTTCTCTTTCACCAGGCAACAACTGACAGAATGAGAGGACACAGTCTCAAGTTGTGCCAAGGGAAATATAAGCTGGATATTAGGAAGAAATTTTTCAGGGAAAGAGTAATAAAGTGCAGGAATGTTTTGCCTGGGGAGATCGTGGGGTCACATCCCTGGATGTATTTAAAAAAAGACTGGATGTGGCACTTGGTGCTGTGGTCTACTTGATGTGTTAGGGCATGGGTCGGACTCGATGTTCTTGGAGGTCTCTTCCAGAGTAGTTGTTCTGTAATTCCATGACTCTAATTCAAACTTCATGGAAACCCATGTCTGTAAACCTGCTGCTTGACATGGGAGGAAAATATATGCTTTTACTCCCAGATCACAAAACAATCATTGAATAGCAACACAATGCTACATCAAGGATAGCCTGAAATGAAAATATGGGAAGAAAAGAATTTTCATGGAAATTAACCAAAATAATTGCACCTTCAAAAAGGTTGGCTTCCTGAGTATTAATCTCTATGCTTAATCAGAGAGTCACAGAATACTCTGAGCTGGAAAAGACCCTCAAGGATCATCCAATCTAACTTTTAAGAGAATGACCCATATACAGATTGAATCCACAACCTTGGTGTTGCCAGCACCATGCTCTATCCACCTGAGTTAAAATGCAATTTTTGTCATCATATACTTTGCCAGTCACTGCAGAACTAAAGACCTTGCCCAGGACTGATCTGGGAACTAACCCTTTGACACTAATGCCTGGGTCATTTCTTTTGACTTTCTCTGATTCAAGAGTGGAAGCTGACTGATACTTTAAGTATGTCATTACTGCAAATTACAATGTTAATGAACCATCATCTTGAAAAAGGTTTCCACAGATATAGATGACAAAAATATCCAGAGTGATAACCAGTTTTTATTACAGAAAACTTAGTTTTTTCTTGTTACTTACACTATTTCCACCAACGATTTAAAAAACATGAGTTCTTAGTGAATATTTGCCAAGATAGAGACTTTTACCCCTGGAGACAGTCTAGGTGTATTTATTAAGTTAGATGTCCTGATGTTAGTCATACAAGTTTTACTTGAGTTACTTTCAATTTTTTACCCATATGAATATTTTTGTGTACCCTCTGAAAATGTGTTGTTTTCACTAGTATGTAAAATTTCTAAAAAATTATCATAAAAATACTTACACCTAAAAAAAAAAAATCAGAGCTGTTTTCTAAAGAAGAGAAGATAAATACTTATGAAAACTTGTGGTTTTAGTCAGAAAAATCAATGGGACAATAAAAAAAATAGTTTCATAATAAATCAATATTGCCGCATAAGTGGGATAATTTGAGAATATTAACAAATATTTCAACTCCAGATCCAGAGTGGCAAAAAGAGACAGGAATATGGAGAAGTTGCAGATGAAGACGTGATAAGCCATATAGAAACACTATACAGAAGCAGTAAGAAACAATAAAGAGTTAAAACGTCAGAGCTTATTGATTTAGGTCAAAAGAAGATTCCATAGTTTTTCAGCATGACACAGAAAGAAAACAAAGAAAGGGAATGTAGGTGTTAAGGAGATTGAGAAATTTATTTTTAATGAGTTCTGTCTGGTCCTTTCCCTTCCATCATAAATCTAGACAAGAAGCAGTAAATAGTTTTAGTTTTCTGGCCACGCAGCTTGGGCTGAATATATAAAATTCATTGTACATTATTCAGAAACTCGGAAATGCAAGGCCAGAATGGATCATCAGATCATCTTGTCTGACCTGTGCTATAACCCTACAGAATTTTACCCAGCTGAGACCTATAATTTATGCTTGAATAATACATACAATAGCATTTCTCCTACAGCTTTTCTTCCCCAATCTTCTGAGAAACAGCTAGCCTCATTAAAGAATTTTCTGAACTCCTGTGATAACTGGAAGACCCAAACTTCCAAGATTTTAAAACAGAATCGTATCTCACCCTCAGTCCTGAATAACTTTGGCAAAGTCAAGGTAAAAATTATTTTGATATAATTATTCATGTGTGGAACATTCAGAGGATTATCTCTTTGCTTAACGAAATGTGATCCGAACTTTTACTGAGCCAGTGCAGCAGACCATAATGATGAGACAATAATTTCAAGCAGAATTTACACAGAGTTTAACCAGAGGTTTTGTTTGCAGGAACTTGTATATTAACAAGAGTGGCTGCAGTTTAACCCAAGCATGTACCACGTCTATTTTATAGGATCATACAGTACTTCTGGTCAGAAAGGAACTATTAAAGGTCGTATAGTCCAACCACCCTTAAATCAGCAGAGACATCTTCAACTTGATCAGGTTGTTCAGAGCCCCATCCAACCTGACCCTCTGTGTTAGCAGGCACATGGAATGCACCACTTCTATAAGTAACCTGTTCTTGTCCTTCATCAACCTCATTGAAAACCTTTTTTCTTATATCTAGTCTAAACTGATCCTCTTTTAAGTTAAAATCATTACCCCTTGCAGTACTGCAACAGATCCTGCTAAAAAGTCTGTCCCCATTTGTCTCATAAATCCTTTTTTGAGTACTGGAAGGTGCTATAAGATTTCCCTGGAGCCTTCTCCAGGCTGTACAGCCCCAACTTGCTCTATCTTACGACACAGAAGAGATACTTCCATTATCTGATAATTTTTGTGGACTTCTTCTGGACCTGTGAACCACTTGGAAGTGCTTATTTCTATGGAGATGAGTAAGAGGGTATCATTCTCACTGAATCTAAGTGTGTCGCTTTGAAAGGTTAGTATTGAACAGGTAAAAGACTGTTCACTTGACAGAATATTCTAGAAATGTGAAGACCAGTGAGAATTTCATATTCTCAGCATGCCATGGTCATCAAGTAGGGGCTTGTCATATGCTACAGGAGCATCAGAAGAGATGTAAGACTTATATAATTTTCCTATCAATTCTGTGTTTCACATAATAAATCATTAACTACATATTAACTACATGTCAGTACATTTCTTACTGAGATTCCCAAATAAATTTGTATCACTGTGATGTATATAAAAAGAAACATAAAACATACATTGTTCCTTAAATTTCATTCAAAATGTTGTTAGAAACTTCACATAACCATTATGTTGCTGATCTTCCCAATTCATTTTTCTCTGTCTCTGCTTTACTAATCATGGAATTATTGCTTCATATATATATATATTTTTTCTTTGCTAATGAAGAACTCTTTATCTTCCCATAGTTCTTGTCAAAAAATTATCCTGTTTTCAAACCATTATTGTTGGTCTTTTCTTCTCAAACTAGCAAAACAAATTTCAAAAACATTTGCAATTTTAGATAAATTAAAATTAGAAATAATTTTAAATATAATTACATAAAAATCTGAAATCATGTAAATCAGGATAAAATGAAGTTTCATTTTGCACAATTTTTTTTTTTAATTTTTACCTTCTACATTTGCCTATTTGATGATGGTTAATAGATTGGAGCTGGAAAAGATTTTTCTTATCCATATATAAATAGAAATTGAATATTCTTTTTTTCCTCAGATGACAAAAGGAATACTCTATACAGGAACTGAGCAAATAAAAAAATATTTTACACAGAATGACCATAATGATATCTTATTCATAGTATAAAACTATGCCATTTCAAACTGAGTAAAAACTGAAAAATGAAATTTTCTTTCTATCTTAAGAAGTTCATTTAATTAAAACTCTTCCCTAAAGGAAATCACCTTATAAAATTGTTTCTTTTAATGTAAAAAATTTAACAGCCAAGTATTATTGAAGAGTATGCTTGATAAATCTTGCTATACAACAGAACAACTCTACAGTCTTCTGTATACATTATGTTTTGAAAAAAGTTAGTTATGCATGAAAGTATTCTACAAATTTTGAGATGAAACTAAGCCAGAATCCTGTTCATATTATTCATACATGGCTTGTGGTTCACTGAACTGTAACAATGCAAGTCATTTCACAAAGTCTCTTAATGTTAAACTGGCAGGGCCACTTTTGCAAGGCTTTTCTATGCCAGTTCAATCCTTCATCTCCTTTGTGTAGAAATGCCAAGAATATCAACTTTTGTTTAGGAGTTCTAATAGATATTCTTTTCCATTTGAGAACAAGGCTGAAAAGAGCATGTACTCTCCAATTCTTTGTCTCTTGTAGTTCTTAGCATGCTACTGAAACATCAGAAGTAATTAAACAAAATCATATTGTAAATCCCAAGATAAAAGTGTGACTAATGATTAATTCTCTGGTATTTTGTCAAAACCCTTCTCATCATTTCAAAGCTCTAGTCAATATTCATATAACTAATTCTCCCTACGTAAATTTTTCTTTCCACTAGGAAAATGTCTGTGTGCTGCTTAATAAATAATTTCTTAAAGTTCTGAAGATGTGGTTTCTGTAGCTGTGTTTCTTTACTATTTTGATCAAAACTTTGATTTTCAAAAGAGTATGTATTTTGAGAGTCACACTAAAAGGATTTAATTTTTATATATATACGTAATTTCATTCTCACTTCAAGAAGATGAAGACTTATTTTCCATGAAGATATAAAAGTCTAATGTTACCTTTTATAGGGTTCACACTTCAGTTAAAAGGTAGTTTTTTTCAAAAAAAGAGCTTTCAGAATTATGCTTCTTAAGCCTTAAGTGCACAAAAAAATAGACACAGAAAATGCAATTTTCAAGTCTATTTTTCTGATATATAATTATTGCCCATTAAACTCTTACCTTGCTGTCTTTCTTTCATACCCCCATCTATTCCTACATCTCATTCTGCTGCCCATGTTATCTGTTGCTCTGTATGTCTTTGAATTCAAACTACAAAACTAAGCAGATGAATTCAACTAATTTATTTAATTACAATGCTTTCATCCAAGCAGGGCTTTTAATGGTCCATACAGCGTCAAATTTCGCTGGGTATTTTAATGGAAATTTATTGTCTGTTGAGCATTTTTTCCCTCTCTTAGTTTTAACTGACTATTTCATGGTCAAGTTCTGATACACTCTTTTTGTTTTGTTTTTAGTACTGATTATAATTTTCAATCTGAATGAGATTTCAAAGACACTGAAGTTAATCAGCCTTTCAACAACAACTATCAAAAATTAAATTCAACATGCCATTTTTTACACTGCAATATGAAATCAGGAGAATTTCAGTTTATTCCTTTGGCTACAACATGAATTTATTTACTTTGCCTATATTTTGTTACCTTAGCTATGTTTTTATTTTCTAGACACAGAAATAAAAATGTGCAATAACTTACAGTACTCAGAGACTCCTGTGAAAAATAAAATGTTTGCATTAAATTTTTTTTACTATAGAAGACATTGACAAGTGGAACAAGTTGTGCAGAGCATTGTGGAGCCTCCATCTGTGGAGATTTTCAAAATAATCTGACTGAACACATTCCTGAGCAACCTTCTTGTGCAGGGAAGTTTGGCCTAAATGTTCTTCAAGTGTCCCTTACAACTTCAGCTAATCCATGTGTCTCTGTTATTTTGCATACCATTCAAGATGTCTCTTCTTATTGTTCTGCTGAGATTGAGACAGAGATAAGACCACAAAAACAGCAATCTATTCTCAATTTTCTTAGAACTCAAAATTTTGTAAGTAAGGAATCATATTTTACTGGACAAGGGAGTTTTAAGTTGTCAAGAGGAGCACATGTGAAATGAATTGTGTTATAGCAATATAGTGTTTTGAATGAATTCACATGAGAGCTACCAGTAGCTTGAAGATCCAGTGCTGAAGAAGAATGTGAATGCCTACATTTAAGAGAAAAAAGTAAATGTAGGACTCTTTTCACTCAGCCTTAGAGACTTACCATACAGATATATTTGACTGAATTGTTCTCCACAAGTTTATTGGTACTTATAGAAATGCTACAACTTTATTTTTTAGTGAATTCATTGAGAATTAGGTATTTTTAAAAGTATGTCAAACATCTCCCTAAGCCTTGGTGAGAATAATACAATTAGTTCATGATCAGTAGTGTTGATCTTTAACTAGACAACATCTTCCTAAAAAAAATAAATTCAAATAATCACAAATGTCCACAGAAATAAGACTGATTATGAACTGCACCCCACTCTAAAAAGAAATATCTTCAGGGGAACTCTTTGTTTTCAAATCCACTTCCAGTCCATTAGCCAATATTCAATGTATGCAGAGAGAGCAACCTGGGAATACCCTAGAAGAAAATCATGAATGTCATAAAATTTCAAGACCCCAAGATCTGTGTAAATGTCAAATACAAAAGAATTTTGCTTCTTCATTTTTCTTCTAAA